>JAKTQD010000020.1:0-238792 GCA_030579255.1 Kazachstania psychrophila | reverse complement strand
CCCCACACACTCATACACACAATCATGTAATACAGTTAATTAAATAATATATACAATAATGCAAGCATAGACCCTTAAGGATCGATGAGTACTCATTTTTCACCAGCAAAAATTTTTTCAATTTATATACCGGCCCAGCTCGGTAGTAGATCTTGAAACTCGTTTTTTTCTTTCTACATGAATCAGTCATACTAACGCGCTACCAAGGAAATAATCAAGGAAATATAAGATCCACGTTTTTATTACTAAAACATTATTCTTTTTGCAATAAACAAGGTACCATCCTCAGATTTTTTATAATCATGTCCGCTAATAAATCCTCCGCCATTGGCTCCTCTGCCCCAATTCACCCAACTGAAGATGTTAGAATCTTAGGTTACGATCCATTAGTCTCTCCAGCTCTACTTCAAGTACAAATTCCAGCTACTGAAAAATGTCTTAATACCGCTGAATTAGGTAGAAAAGAATCTATCGAAATCATCTCTGGTAAAGATGACAGAGTTCTAGTCATTGTTGGTCCATGTTCCATCCATGACTTAGACGCTGCTCAAGAATACGCCCTTAGATTGAAGAAACTTTCAGATGAATTAAAAGGTGATTTAGTTGTCGTCATGAGAGCTTACTTAGAAAAACCAAGAACTACTGTCGGCTGGAAGGGTCTAATTAACGATCCAGATGTGAACAACACTTTCAACATCAACAAGGGTTTACAATCTGCTAGACAATTATTCGTCAACTTAACTAACATCGGTCTACCAATCGGTTCCGAAATGTTAGATACAATCTCCCCACAATACTTAGCCGATCTATTATCCTTCGGTGCTATTGGTGCCAGAACTACCGAATCTCAATTGCACAGAGAATTAGCCTCTGGCTTATCCTTCCCAATTGGTTTCAAGAACGGTACCGATGGTACTTTAGAAGTCGCTATCGATGCTTGTCAAGCTGCTTCTCACTCTCATCATTTCATGGGTGTCACCAAGCATGGTGTTGCTGCTATCACCACCACTAAGGGTAACGAACATTGTTTCGTCATCTTAAGAGGTGGTAAGAAGGGTACCAACTACGATGCTAAATCTGTTGCTGAAGCCAAGGCTCAATTACCAGCCGGTTCCAACGGTTTAATGATCGATTACTCTCACGGTAACTCCAACAAGGACTTCAGAAACCAACCAAAGGTTAACGATGCCGTCTGTGAACAAATCGCTGCTGGTGAAAAATCTATCATCGGTGTCATGATCGAATCAAACATCAACGAAGGTAACCAAAAGGTTACAGCTGAAGGTAAGGCCGGTCTAAAGTACGGTGTCTCCATCACTGATGCCTGTATTTCCTGGGAAACCACTGTCGATGTCTTAACCAAGCTTGCTGCTGCCGTTAGACAAAGAAGAGGAGTTAACAAGGAAAAATAAATATATACTTGTTAAAAAACATTGTTTATAATCACTAATACGTACATTATTTATCTTTAATTTCAATATTTAAATACAATTGACTCATCATCTTCAAACTTATCTATCTATCTATCTATATCTTGTAATTATTAGTCAACGCGCATCTTTACACCGCACTATATTGATACATATGACTCTAACTTGTGAGTAATTTCTTCGAAATTACAGTGGATTATTAAGAAGTCAATTGAAATGAAAGATCCCATTCATGTTTATATAAGTTTATCAATATCTAATAGATGACTAAGTTAGTGGTAATTGGATTCAAACAATACATCCTTCATTGATCAAACCAAATAATTAAAAAAAGATATGTCAAGTGTAGTTCACGTTATTGACGTAGAGTGTGGTAATTTACAATCCCTTCGAAATGCAATTGAATGTCTAGGATACGAAGTACAATTAATCCAGACACCAGAAGATCTACGTAATTCTAAGCCAGAAAAATTAATACTTCCAGGTGTAGGTAACTATGGTCATTTTCTGGATTGTTTATTCAGTCGTGGTTTCGAACAGCCAATTAGAGACTATATCAGTTCAGGTAAGCCAATCATGGGTATCTGTGTTGGTTTACAAGCCATGTTCACAGGTTCGCAAGAATCTCCAAAGAGTCCAGGATTTGGTTACATAGATTATAAATTATCCAAATTTGATAACTTAGATAAACCAGTTCCAGAAATTGGTTGGAATAGTGTCACCCTGGATAGTGACTTATTCTATGGTCTTGATCCATACAAACGTTACTATTTTGTTCATTCTTATGCTGCTATCTTCCATGGTCACATTGAAAAGACTCTAAAAGAAGATGGTTGGAAGATTGCAAAGGCTAAATATGGTCAAGAAGAATTCATTGCATCGATCCAAAAAGATAACATATTTGCCACTCAATTCCATCCAGAGAAATCCGGCCATGCTGGTATTCAAGTACTTAAAAACTTCTTAACTCAAGATATAGATGTATTATTACCAAACTATACTGAACACGATAAACAATTATTACTTAACGATTATACCAATTACGGCCTAACAAGAAGAATTATTGCTTGTCTTGATGTCAGAACTAACGATAAAGGTGATTTAGTTGTCACTAAAGGTGATCAATATGATGTCCGTGAAAAGGATGATGGTAAAGATGTTAGAAATTTAGGTAAACCAGTCGAATTAGCACAGAAATATTATCAACAAGGTGCTGACGAAATTACATTTTTAAACATTACATCATTTAGAGATTGTCCATTGAAGGATACACCGATGTTAGAAGTACTAAAGAGAGCCGCTAAGACAATCTTTGTACCACTTACTGTAGGTGGTGGTATAAAAGATATCATAGATACAGATGGTACCAAGATTACAGCTTTAGAAGTAGCAAGTTTATACTTTAGATCAGGTGCTGATAAGGTATCCATTGGTACCGATTCTGTTTATGCAGCTGAGAAATATTACGAGTTAAACGGCAAAGGTGATGGTACGTCTCCGATAGAAACCATCTCTAAAGCATATGGTGCTCAAGCTGTAGTTATCTCTGTAGATCCAAGACGTGTCTACGTCGATGACCCAGCTCAAACAAAGAATAAATGTATACAAACCAGCTTCCCAGATGCAGAAGGTCGTGATTGGTGTTGGTATCAATGTACTATTATGGGTGGTAGAGAATCAAGAGATTTAGGTGTTTGGGAATTAACTAGAGCTTGTGAAGCCTTAGGTGCAGGTGAAATTCTATTGAATTGTATTGACAAAGATGGTTCTAATTCTGGTTATGATCTAGAGTTGATCAATCACGTTAAATCTGCCGTTAGCATTCCTGTCATTGCATCTAGTGGTGCTGGTAATCCTTCTCATTTTGAAGAAGGATTCACAAAGACTAGCGCTGATGCTTGTCTAGGTGCAGGCCTTTTCCACAGAGGAGAATACACTGTTAAGGACGTCAAGAATTACCTATTAGAGAATGGTTTAAAAGTTAGAATTGATACCAATTGATTAAACATATAATTATATACAATACATATAACATTTAATGAATATTCACACTATAAATTATGAATCCTACTTTATTTACATAGTAAAAAATATCCGCATCGCTACTTTGAAAATGAAAAATTTTTTAAAGAAAATGCGATGAGGTTAAAAAATTTCAAGAGTTAAGACTAATAGTTTTGATAAATATTAATCATATAGACCAAAAGCAAAGCATCACATTCAACAATGGGCAGGGTTAATTCTTCTAGATCTAGAAATCAAAGACATGATCCGTTATTAAAGGATATCGATTCCGCTGAAGGTAACTTAAAGAAAGCTAAATATAAGAGATCACACAACAGAAATAACAATGACGACATTAAAGATGAAGAATACGTAGATGCTAGAACTTCTAGAAAGATTTTACAATTAGCTAAAGATCAACAAGATGAAGTTGCCGAAGAAGAAAATGCTGAACTCCAAAAGAACATCCAAAATGTTACCAGATTCAAGCAAATAAGTTATGAAGAAAGTGATGAAGATGAAGATGAAGAACAGGAAGGTGATTTCTCTGATTTTGAACCTGAGGGAGATTACAACGAAGAAATGGAAGAAGAATTAGTAGAAATCGACGAAGAAGATGCTGCACTATTTGAGCAATACTTCAAGAGACCAGATGACTTTAACTCTTTAGGTGGTAGTTATAACTTAGCTGATAAAATTATGGCTTCTATTAGAGAAAAGGAAGCTAATGTTGCAGAAGAATCCATGGATATCGAAGGAGAAAATGAAGGCCGCTCAGGTCAACCAGCTGTGAAAAGACCAACAGATGGTGTTGCATTACCGGAAAAGGTTATCAGAGCTTATACTACTGTTGGTTCTATCTTAACTACATGGACTCACGGTAAATTACCAAAGCTATTCAAGGTTATTCCATCCCTAAGAAACTGGCAAGATGTTTTATATGTCACTAACCCAGAAGCTTGGTCTCCACATGTTGTTTATGAAGCTACCAAACTTTTCGTTTCTAACCTTCAAGCTAAAGAAGCCCAAAAGTTCATTACTGGTGTTTTATTGGAACGTTTCCGTGACAACATTGAAAATAATGAAGATCATTCCTTAAATTATCACATATACCGTGCCATCAAGAAGTCTATTTATAAGCCAAGTGCTTTCTTTAAGGGTTTCTTATTCCCTCTAGTCGAAAATGGTTGTAACATTCGTGAAGCCAAGATTGCAGGTAGTGTCTTAACTAAGGTCTCTGTCCCAGCTCTTCATTCATCTGCTGCATTAAGTTATCTATTGAGATTACCATTCTCCCCAGCTACTGCTGTTTTCATTCACATTCTATTAGATAAAAAGTATGCTTTACCATACCAAACTGTCGATGAATGTGTTTACTACTTCATGAGATTCAGAATCTTAGATGATGGTAGTAACGGTGAAGATGCTACTAGAGAATTACCAGTCATATGGCATAAAGCTTTCTTAGTCTTTGCTCAACGTTATAAGAACGATATCACTGAAGATCAAAGAGATTTCTTATTGGAAACTGTTCGTCAAAGAGGTCACAGAGATGTTGGCCCAGAAATCAGAAGAGAATTACTTGCCGGTAATTCTAGAGAATTCGTTAACCCAGAAGAAGCCAATGACGACATAATGATAGATGTCTTATAGACAATTAGTCACGAGGGTATAACAAGGTTAAACATAAATAATTCAAGAATCATCTACTATAATAAATAAACATTAAATTTTGTAGTTACTGTATATTACAATAAAAAAAATCAGAAATTAATATTAAAAATTTGCGCCCACCTACTATCAAACTACAAACTGTAGGATTCAGTTGTTGTTAGCGAAAAGGGCGTGATATAAATCTACTTTTGGGCCTTAACATTTTATTCTCAAAGCGTGGTGTATAGTTTGATTAGCTTAAGGTGTTGACAACCGAAAAACAGCTCCTAACGACAAGAAAAACTCTTGAATTGTTAATCACAATAATCCAATTGCCAAACCACTAACCAACCTAGTCGAACTTATTAAATGTAAATGAAAACGAAAGCCCATGGTTTTCTTCTAAATGTAAAGTAACTTGAACATAGAATGGTATCATTAGCTTTATAGTAATTTAATTTTTTTTTGCAATAAAAAGGCGAAAATTCTAACCAATCGGGTAACTGTGAAGATTTTTATTAGGGCATTGGAATTTTAGATGCTATTAAATTGAAAGTTGCTAGTATTATACATTTGGTGCTATTAAATTTTATAGAATAATTATTTAATGAAAAACTATACGAGTCTAATCAGTCATCATTAAGGCTCTCTTTTTACCCTTCTTGTTCTTTTTATCATGCTTCTTTGAACCAGCAGATAGTCCACCGTTCTTGTGGAACGGACTTGTTAGTTGACCTTCTACGTTGTTCATTTTGAAAAACTCTTTATCTAAATCGGTGGCAGCATTATACAGAGCAGCTTGTTTACCACCATGTGTAATAGATTGAGCCTCTCTTTCATCATCACCAGCAGTATGGGCAGAGAAAGTTAATCTGTTCAAGTCACGAGCTAAATCGATGATTTCAATACCCTTAGACCTAGCAGCGTTTGCAATTTGTTCTTTTCTAGATTCTGGTAAACGGTTGAATGTATATAGATCATCATTGAATTCTTTACTTTCTTCTGAGGTATAAGGGGTATCATCTTCTAGATGTGGTGGTGGGTTAATATATAGAAGCTTACCGTTAACGTAATCCTTTAAGATATAACGACTTGCACGAGATTCATCAGCGGAACCAAAACCTTGGGTCATATAACCACGAGCTCTAGCATAAGCGATTAGGAATTCTTGACCTGTTGGGATAATACCATTACCACCTTCTTCGACAGTCTTGGTTTGAATATGGATACCATATATAGCCTCTAAGTAGTACTTTGGAATTCTTTGAGCAACAAGGTTTGAAGGACTAATGAAATCACGTAATTGATCGATTGGAAGAATACCGTTACAAACTAAATCACCATTGTTATAAGCGAAATTTGGGAAAACTAAACCTGGACAATCACATAGCACAACAGAATCAGATAAGTTAATGGTTTGGAAATGCTTAGTCTTACCTGGAGTGGAAGAAACGGAAACCTTTTTAGCACCAACTAAAGAATTAATTGTAGATGATTTACCGACATTTGGGTAACCAACTAAACCAATCTGTAGAGCCGAACTTTGACCTGGTAATGGTACTATTAATGGTTCTTTTGGAGCTCTTGATAAGAATAATTCTTCTAATTCGTCAATACTTAAAATTTCAATCTTTTCTAAAACTTCATCAGATAAAGGTTCTAATTCGTCGTCACCCTCTTCGTCATCTTCATCTAAATCTTCACCTAAATAATCATCACCAAGTTCCTTTTGCATTTCTAACAATTGATTAGCCCTTAAAGCAGAATAGAAAGTGAAAGAAATACCCTTAGAGATGAAATATTTAGCCCATGTAATTCTTTGCTTTCTAGTTAATAAATCAGCCTTGTTGACTAATAATAAATTTTGTTTTCTTTCATCTAATTCCTTAACGTACTTTTCTAAATCGACAGATCTAAACAGTAATGGATTTCTGGCATCGACAATTTGGACGATAAGGTCAGATCTTTCGACAACTCTCCATAATTGCTTCCAAACTTCAATATTTCTTTCGAAAGGAGTTAATAGTAAATCTTCATTAGCTTCTTGGAAATGGGCTAATCTTCTTCTCCATTCTAAGAAAGCATCATTTTCTTGTCTTTGTAATTGAAACTTAGTAGTAGTTTCATCCCAGGCAGGTCTTCTTGGAACAATCAATTCTTTAGAATGTGCTCTTTGTTTAGCATTTAATTCACCTCTTTGTTCATTGGTCATACCAAAGCCTTGAGATGTAGCACCATCAACACCGCTATCTAGACGAATAATCTTGACATTAGAATGTCTGTCAGCAGTGAAATCCTTGTCTGCTAATTCAGCAGTACTTAAAAATTCATCTAAAGCAGATTCTTGGGTAACAGATCTTAATTTAACCCAGCCGGCTTCGTGCTTATCAGTAGTGAATCTCATTTCACCATCTGGTAAATATTCAATAGAGTTCTCCTTACGACGAGCAGTTTGAATGGCTCTACCTAAACCGATGGTATTTTTGTTCTTACGTTGGATTGGTTTTGGACCCTTTGGGGCCTTCCACTTCTTTGGAGGTTCTTTTAGAGGCATCTTAAACTTTTGATGTTATTTACTATAGTATTATTACTAGATATACCCTATATAAGTTTGATTATTATGTCTAACACCTACTAATAAAAGAGCATCTCATCTCCTGAAATTTTTTTTCGCTGTGAAATTTTTTCAACCCGTGAATATCTTCATAATGACAGTAAATATATTTAAAAATAAGGCACGCTACTGTATAAATATATATAAGTCTATAAATGCATGTCTATAAGGCTAATATTAGTCACTAAGCTTGCCATACTTGTAGAGATTTATCGTAGAAGGAGCATGTGGCAACGAATTTGGAAGACCAATCACCACCATAACACATCGATTCGTGACCTTGTTTTAGTGATTTTTCTACCTGGAAATATGCATCATTGGACTCTTGGCTTTCATCAAGAGATATAATTCTTGCACCATCATACATACAACACACCATTAATCTATCTTTATTATTGTGACTGTCCCTTAATGATTTCGGAAGCTCAGAAAATCTCCAGACACCACCGCCCAAGTTAGCTGAGCATAATTGTCCCACAGGAATATTCTTACCAGGATATATGGATTCACCTAGCATTCTTAAATCAAATGATCTAATTTGATCATCATAAGAACCAGTGATCAATGAGGTTGGTCTGGAGTGTCTGAAAGTCTCGGAACTACATTTTATACTAACAACACCTGCTTCATGTATTCTGTTGTTGCTCCATATTAGGTCTTTAGAACGTAGATCGTGGGCTATTATGGTAGAATCATCACCACCAGTAAAGATGACATCTTGTAAAGGTTGAATTTGACCAAATTCGGCGGTCCAACATTCCAATGAATGATGTTCACTGAATGATTCTACAACGATATTAATACCACTCTCATCATTTCCTTGTACGTTTATAATATTTGTATCTATCTTTTCGTAACTATCTTTAACTAATACACTTGTAAATCTATCTAAGGAGTCAGCACCTCTTTCAATATCGATTGTAGCAGTTTCACCGCTCGTAGTAGTCACACACATAATGTTTGGTTTCAATGGTGAAAAATGTAAAGATGATATTAATGTATCATTCTCGAATGCAAATAGATTGGCGATTAATTCTAAATCAATAACCTCATCGACAGTATTAACATGCCATAGCATAACATTACCTGTAGAATGAGCTGTTGCTACTAATGTATCATCGAAGGGGGATAATTTTAAATCTAAGATAGCACCATTTGTAGGGTATGTCTTTAATAGATTCAAATCTGGGTCGTATATATCAACTGAACCGGTCCTATTTCCCGTTGGTTTATCTAGCTCATATGTTCCTACTAGGATATATTTATCTTGGAATATTTTTAAACAACATGGCGGTAAGTTTGTGGTTGCCTTGGCATCGACAGAAGTAGTCTCCATGATTCCAAAGTACTGGATTTGAATTTTGTATCTTGGTTTATTCCATTAGTATTATTGGATATATGTCAAATATTTTGGAATTTTTCATGTGTCACGATTATTGAAAAATTAATATTTGTTTATTTTGGCGATCAGCTACAAGGTAGCATAAAGAGAGCAATAAGCAAGAAAGTTACAATTAACTAAACTATAATCACACTCAATGGCTACAACAAATATAAGTGACGAGTACTGGACAGATCTACTTCCTTTCCAAGCAGAGATTCCAGAACTTAATGGTGAAAAGAATAAACAAACATATCTACTAAGAAATACAGGTGCTAAGAATTTTAGTATTGATGGCACTGTTAAGAGATTTCAGAACTTACTAAAGATTAGTGGCCTGTTCAAACATTTCATTGTTAGCAAGGCTGGCAAAGACGAGAATTTTAAGAAAGTTTTAGACATATTAAATGATAAACAGCTAATCGATGGATCTTCTTCCTCTATGCATGAAGATGCCAGAAGAAGAAAGAGTGAGAGAGAAGAAGATGCTGAATTATTAAAAGACGAAGAAGAAGTTGAGGATGAAGATGACAAATCGTTAGAGTTTCAATTTAGAGAATCTCCAAAGTTCATTAATGGTACTATGAGGCCGTATCAAGTTCAAGGTCTTAATTGGATGGTGTCACTGCATAAAGATGGCTTAGCAGGTATTCTAGCAGATGAAATGGGTTTAGGTAAAACTTTACAAACCATTGCTTTCTTAGGGTATTTAAGATACATTGAAAAAACACCTGGTCCATTTTTGGTGATTGCTCCAAAGTCAACTTTGAATAATTGGCTTAGAGAATTTAATAAATGGACTCCAGATGTTAATGCATTTATCTTACAAGGTGACAAGGAAGAAAGAGCTAACATGGTTAATAACACACTGATGGCTTGTAAATTTGATGTTGTTATTGCCTCCTACGAAATCATCATTAGAGAAAAAGCAGCTTTCAGAAAATTTGACTGGCAATATATAATGATTGATGAAGCACACAGAATTAAGAATGAGGAGTCAATGCTTTCCCAAGTTTTAAGAGAATTTACATCTCGTAATAGATTATTAATAACTGGTACTCCACTACAAAATAACTTGCATGAATTATGGGCATTATTAAACTTCCTTTTACCTGATATTTTTTCTGATTCCCAAGATTTTGATGATTGGTTCTCTTCTGAGTCTTCAGAAGAAGAAAAGGATACAATTGTGAAACAACTACATACAGTGCTACAACCGTTTTTGCTACGTCGTATCAAGAATGAAGTAGAGACTTCATTATTACCAAAGCAAGAAATGAATTTATATGTTGGTATGTCTCAAATGCAAAAAAAATGGTACAGAAAAATTCTTGAAAAAGATTTAGATGCTGTCAATGGTGCTAAAGGTAGTAAAGAATCTAAGACTAGATTATTGAATATTGTTATGCAACTGAGAAAATGTTGCAACCATCCATATCTTTTCGATGGTGCCGAACCAGGTCCACCTTATACTACAGATGAGCATTTAATATACAACTCAGATAAACTTCTGGTTCTAGACAAATTATTGAAGAAAGTTAAGGCTGAAGGATCCCGTGTTTTAATTTTCAGTCAAATGTCAAGAGTTCTTGATATATTAGAAGATTACTGTTTCTTTAGGGATTATGAATACTGTAGAATCGATGGTTCCACTGATCATGAGGATAGAATTAGAGCGATAGATGAATATAATGACCCTGACTCTAGTAAATTTATCTTTTTATTAACTACTCGTGCTGGTGGTTTGGGTATTAATTTAACATCTGCCGATATTGTTGTGTTATATGATTCAGATTGGAATCCTCAAGCCGATTTACAAGCTATGGATAGAGCTCATCGTATTGGTCAAAAGAAACAAGTTAAAGTATTTAGATTAGTTACAGATAAATCTGTAGAGGAGAAGATATTGGAGAGAGCTACACAAAAATTGAGATTAGATCAATTAGTTATCCAACAAAACAGGACATCTTTAAATAAAAAGAAGAAAGAAAATAAGAATGGATCTAAGGATGCCCTATTGTCTATGATTCAACATGGTGCAGCAGATGTCTTTGAAACAGAAAGTAATCCATCTAGTACAACAGGTACACCAGCTCCAGGTGATAAAGGAACTGAAGCTTCAGAGGCAGATGTCATTGATTTGGATGCTTTGTTAGCTGTATCAGAAAATAAGACCAAATCTCTAAATAGTAAATACGAATCATTAGGTCTTGATGATTTACAAAAATTCAACCAAGAATCTGCATATGAATGGAATGGTGAAGATTTCAAGAAGAAGGTTCAAAAAGACATTGTCAGTCCTCTATGGATCAATCCAACCAAGCGTGAACGTAAAGAAAATTATTCTGTGGATGGTTATTACAAAGATGTATTACAAACTGGTAGAACTGGTACACCAGCTCATACTAGAATGTCGAGAATGCATTATTTCGCATCACACCAATTTCAATCACCACAACTAAAAGTAATATACGAAAAAGAAAGAATGTATGTAGCAAAGAAAGCTAACTATGTTCCAGTTTTAGACGATCTTAAAGCAGTTCTTGGTGATAGTTATGATGATAAAGATGAAGATTCTGTAAAAGAACAGAAACTAGAACTATTGAAACTAATGATAAATAACGCACAACCAATAACTGAACAAGAAGAACAGTTAAAGGCTGAATGGGAAAATGAAGGTTTTACCAATTGGAATAAGGTTGAATTCAGAAAGTTCATAACGTTGAATGGTAAATACGGTAGACATTCTTTAAATTCAATCGCTTCAGAAATGTCAGCTACAAAGACATTTGAGGAAGTACGTGAATACGCCATTGCATTTTGGTCCAGAGTCGAAGAAATTGAAGATTATGAGAAATATTTAAAGATCATTGAAACCGATGAAGAAAGAATCGAGAGAGTTAAGTTGCAACAAGAAGCATTACGTCGTAAACTATCACAATGTAAAAATCCTATGTTTGATTTAACTTTGAAACATACACCATCAAAGACATACACAGAAGAACAAGATAGATTTATTATGATTATGTTGTTCAAATATGGTTTAGATAGAGATGATGTCTATGACTTGATTCGTGATGAGATAAAAAAATCACCATTATTTGAGATCGATTATTTATTCAAGCAAAAAAACAGTGCAGAATTATCCAGAAGGGGTACCACTTTACTACAATGTCTTGAAAAAGAGTTCAACAGTGGAGTTGTCATTGATGATGAATTGAAAAATAGAATCGAGGCTGAGGATAACTTAGGTATGACCCTAAGGGAGGAATTGATTGAGGAGAAACGCAAGGAACTTGAGAACGTCAAAGAAGAGGAGCAAAACGAAGCAAATAAAAAGCTAAAAACTGAATAGATTAAAAAATAGCCATAATTACATTTACATACGTTAAATAACCAAAAAATTTAAATACATGTTTCTATTATTTTAATAACTCTAGAATCTTAGAATCTAAAGATTCAGGTTTAGTTAAAGAAGAGTATCTTTCAATGACTTTACCATTCTTATCAACTAAGAACTTTTCGAAGTTCCACTTAACTCTCTTTAAACCTAATGGACCAGACTTTTCTTTCTTCAAGAACTCGTAAGCCGGATCGGCTTTATCACCATTAACATCAATCTTCTTCATGATTGGGAAAGTTACACCATAATTTAATTGACAGAACTCGCTGATTTCTTTTTGAGAACCTGGTTCTTGACCGGCAAATTGGTTACATGGGAAACCCAAGATCTCTAAACCTTTTCCTTGGTATTTCTGGTAAAGTTCTTCTAAACCTTTATATTGAGGGGTGAAACCACACTTAGAGGCAACGTTGACGATTAAGACAACTTTACCTTCTAAATCCTTGAAATTGTAAGCAGCACCGGTCTTATCTTCAACCGATAGTTCGTAAAACTTTGACATTGTATATATATTGTATTTTTGATTGTTCTTATCTTCCATTAACCACTAACAACCAGACCAATACAATCTCATCGAATAACAACCCTTTATATATCCTTACAGTTTAACTACCTTTTTTTAACTGCTTTGTCAGCATGTGACCAATTACCCCTCTTGGAGAGGGCCAGACCTTATTATACCTGTTTAGGAAATGTATAAATAATTTCCTAGTTAGGAAGGTATTTTGTAACGGGTAATTTCTGAAAAATTAGATATTATTGTTAAGCAAAGCAGTTAAATGACAGGTAAGCTATTTAAGATTTGGAGGTACAACAGTTTCAGGAACCCCCGAGAGATGTTGCGTAAAGGTTTGTTAGTGTTGGCATGTGCACTGATATACGTGTCCAGACATAGTTCTGTGGTTGTAGCAGCCGTTGGTTTTGCTATCATTGGTTATTTAGCTACTGATTACTTAATTCCTAGAGTAGGTCCATCGTTTGTAAAGATTGGTTTATTTGGCAAGGATCTAAGTAAACCTACTAAACCGGTATTGCCTGAATGTATAGGTGCTGTATCTGCTACAGTATACCTTTTCATTCTGTTCTTCTACATTCCATTTATCTTTTACAGATTTTTGGTTACTGCCACTTCTGGTGGTGGTCAACGTGATACCACTTTTAATGAACAACCTTCCAATAATGTTGACGTTTCTATTTTCCCACACAGCAAGCTTTCTGAATTTTTAAGTAGTTCTCTATGTTTAGAATCTACTGTCCTATTGGGTATCGCAGATGATTTATTTGATATTCGTTGGAGACATAAGTTTTTCTTACCAGCTGTTGCAGCTATCCCATTATTAGTAGTCTACTACATAGATTTTGGTGTTACGTCTGTATTATTACCAGGTTTCACGCAAAAATGGTTTAGTAAGGTTTTATCATTAACTTACGGTACTGATCAACTTGCAGACGTTACAAGTATTGATCTTCATGTTCTGTATTATATATACATGGCTTCAATGGCCATTTTCTGTCCTAATTCAATTAATATCCTAGCTGGTATTAACGGTCTAGAAGTTGGTCAAAGTATTGTCTTAGGTATTTTGGCATTGATAAACGATACTTTATACATGACTATTGGTGTTGATGCCGCTAAGGACTCACATAGATTATCTATGGTTTTGATCATCCCATTCTTAGGTGTCTCATTGGCTCTATACAAATGGAACAGATGGCCTGCTAAGGTCTTTGTAGGTGACACCTACTGTTATTTTGCAGGTATGGTATTTGCTGTCGTTGGTATTCAAGGTCATTTTGCAAAGACAATGTTACTATTGTTCATTCCACAAATTATTAATTTCATTTACTCCATTCCACAATTATTTCATTTAGTTCCATGTCCAAGACACAGATTACCACGATTTAATGAAGAAGATGGTTTATTATATCCATCAAGAGCTAACCTCAAAGAAGATCCTCCAAAATCATTCTTTGTTCCAGTTTTAAGATTACTTTCCACATTCAACCTTTTAGATTTAGAAGTTGATCCAAAGACCAACCAAGTCTTAAGTTGTACCAATATGACTATAATCAACCTGATGCTGGTATGGTTTGGCCCAATGAGAGAAGATAAACTTTGTAATCTTATCTTATCTTTCCAATTTATTATAGGTTTAGCATCAATTGTATTGAGACACTCAGTAGGTTCTTTGATCTTCGGTCATGATAATTTATGGACAATCCGTTAAATTTATATAAAATATATTACATAATGACGTGTATAAATTACTACTATTATAATGACTTGAAATATTCATCACGAAGTTTAACTAAATCATCAGCCCAACCGTTTACTTCTTCACTTTCGATCCATTCTCTTGCAATGAAAAACTCTTGGAAATTTTTCTTACCATTATGCTTCTTTTCGTATTCAAAACATTGAACTAACAATTCATATTTATCTATATCCTTGACGTAACGAGCCTCCAATGAACCGATAGATTCGTACATTAAGAAATCGGCTAAGATCTCATCAGCGGCTTTATCACTTACAGGTCTCACTATTTCATTACACAAATATTTCATGGTTTCTAATTCACGTCTATGCTTTTCATCCTTACCGATAGGATTAACTGGTGTAATATCACCGACTAATGATTCGGCCATATCATGCACTAATGCAATTCTAACGCATTTATCACGATTTACGTTTGGATTTGTGATTAGCATCGATATTATACTCATACGGTACATATGATCCGCTATACTTTCACATTCCATAATATTGTAATCTAACCAACCAGTACGTTTTTGGATCTTTAACTGTTGTACAATATCTAAAAATGCAAGCATATAGTTTGGATGAGGTTCAGAAAGAATGTCCCGTACAGAATCTGGAATTTCATCTCTTGGATCCCAAGGATGTAAGCTATCATGTTCAATTTTAATTTCTATGAAGGTAGGAGACATAGTTATATATGGTTATTTGATTATATAAGAATTTCACCGGGATGTTGCATAAGTGTTACTCATTGTCTGCTTTATATAATGTCATTTTCCACAGGAGGAAACGAAATGTAAACAAAAGATGCATCGAAAATCGATTACCGTTGCGTAGACAAGAGAAGAAAAAATTTCATAAAGACCGATGAAATGGCTACAAGAATCGAATGAAAAGAAATAAGTATGAATGTAAGGAAAGTTGTAAGTTTAATGATAAAGATGCAAAAAATGATGAGGTTTATTAAGTTTAGTTAATATAATAATGTATATAAATTGTTAAAATTGTTATAGAGTATTAATTAAATCACTTAAGCGACTAATTCGACAACACCACCAGCGGCTCTGATCTTTTCTTCAGCTAACTTAGAAACAAATCTGGCCTTGACAATGACTGGGACGTTTGGAATCTTACCCTTACCTAAGACCTTACCGTAACCGGCAGCTAAGGTGTCAATGACTGGAGCAGCAGAAGCAGAAGAAGACTTTAAGTAGTCGTCTCTCTTGTCTTCTGGGATTAAACTCCATAACTTGTCTAAGTTTAAGACTGGCTTCCAGAAATGAGCTTGTTGCTTGTGGAAGTATCTCATACCGACCTTACCGAAGTAACCTGGATGGTATTTATCCATGTTAGCTCTGTGGTGTTGTAGACCACCGGCCTTACCTCTACCACCTGGATGCTTTCTGTGCTTACCGACACGACCTTTACCGGCTGTGATAATAAAATTGTAAATGGATTACAATAAAATATGTTAGTAAATCAGTTTAAAATTTCTAGTTAAAAATAACGAGAAAATGAAAAAAAAAATCCATTAGGAGTTTCCCTTCTTCGAAAGATAATATAATCTTGCAAAGCAAATCAAAATTAATTGTTCACTCATAACTATATAGGTTACGCGAAAGCGATGTTATTGATAAAATCCATTAGGTTGTCCATGAAGGAAATATGACTGAGAAGGAAGAGTTTTAAATGTAAGTCAAAATAAATCTTGACAAACTAAAACAATGGAGCCATCTTTAAAAAGATTACTCTCACAATCATATTATCCCAACAACTCTAACAATTTCTATCACATCACTTTCTATAATTGCACGATTATCTTTCAAAAAGAGAATCTCCGTCTTGGTTCTTTCATTCCCTCTTCCAAATGGAACTACATACCTGAGACGTGACCTCTGTGCTTTCTAGTTTTAGTGAATCTGGAAGGCATTGTTGATTCTTAGTTACGATGTTCTATAAAATGACAAGTAATAAAAAATACAATATAGAAAATATATATGCATATTAATAAATTATAACTTCCTAAATAGAATAACTTTATATATTAGATTGTTAATTGAACAAATTTTCAATTAGAAAGAAAATTAAAAATAAATTGCGTCGAAATTCTGCGTCTCTAAACTTTTGTTGAAAATATTTTATTTTGTTTCGAAATGTATGGATGTTGTGGTGTATGGGTTGACTAGTCAAACATAATCGAGATGATTTACATGACAATTATAAGGGAATTAATTAGTATGCTGGAGAATATTGAACAAAACTCATCGATGGGGATAAAATGGCAAGAAAACTATGACAGAAGTTGGGCCAAGTTACGGAAGTATAAGAAATATGAGAGGCTCTAAGAAGTCTTTAACAGGGCAGTTAATATTTGCTACAGTTGTAGCATGTTTAGGCTCGATTCAATTTGGTTATCATATTGCGGAGTTGAACGCACCACAGCAATCCATGGTATGTTCAAAGTTACACATCACAGGTAATGATCTAGATTATGATAATACTTTGTTGGGTTCATGGGGACTTAGAAAGTGTGTTGATATTTCTGATCAACAGTTTGGTTTAGTTACCTCTATATTTAGTATTGGGGGGCTAATTGGTTCCTTCTTTATTAGTAGCGTAGCTAACAAGTATGGTAGAAAATATAGTTCGCTTTGGGTTAGTTTAATTGGTATATTTGGCTCGATGGTATTATTTCTAGGTAATAGTTATACACAATTGCTAGCCGGTAGACTCTTAGTTGGTATTGCTTGTGGCTCATCAATAGTTATCACGCCATTATACATCAATGAAATTGCTCCAGTAGAGATGAGAGGTTTGTTAGGTTCTATGAACCAATTGAGTATCAATTTAGGTATTCTTCTTACTCAAAGTTTTGCTATTAAGTTTGCTAATGAGTTTCAATGGAGATGGATCTTACTTGTAGGCTCCCTCTTAGCGTTAATTAACTTGATTGGTTGGTGGAAGATATATGAATCTCCAAAATGGCTGGTATTACATCTTGACGATACGGCAGCGGCTGAAGTTGCTTTATTCCATTTACGTCAAGGAAAGTATAAAGATATTAAGGATGAGATTCAATTATGGAAGAAACAAGAACAAGAACATAGTGGTGATGACTTTGGAATAAAGAAAGAACCAAGTTTCTGGGAGTATGTTACTTCCCCAGAGCTTGAAAAACCACGTAATGTTATCACGGCTATTTTAGTGGGTCAGCAATTTGGTGGTATCAATTCAATTATATTCTATGGTGTTAAAGTGATAAGTACATTGTTGCCGGATCAAGCAATCTTAATCAATTTTGCTATTTCAATCATAAACGTTGTTGTTACATTATATGCATCAGTTGTGATTGAGAAATTCGGTAGAAGACCGTTACTTCTAGCATCCACCAGTATTATGTCCATCATGACTTTATTAATCAGTATCTGCATGATTCAACTATATCCTGCGATGTTAGTGGTCAGTATTTTCATATATATTGCTTCATTTGCCCTAGGTTTGGGTCCAATTCCATTCCTAATTATAGGTGAATTATCTTCGCCTGATACTAGTGCGATTGCTCAAAGTTACGGTACTGTTTGTAATTGGATTGCAACATTTTTCATTGGGTATACGTTCCCGATCTTTAATGAAATCATGGGTGGTTACGTTTATTTGATATTTAGTGTTTTCCTTTGTATGTTTACGCTATACGTATTCAAAAGAGTCCCAGAGACTAAGAGTAAAATTAACTATAAAGACGTATGGCAGGGATATTAATAGCAAAAAAAGGAAAAAGTATTATGGAATTTATATGTTATAATTTATTCAATTATACAAGGTATATAAGAATCATTAAAAATTGTATGACGTTAAAAAGGGAATTGTACAGCACAGACTTATAAGTGAGCTAAGACACTTTCAACTGAGGAAACAGTGACATCAGAAGCTGGGTTTTGTTCCTTACCAGCGTAAGTAACAATACCGTCCTTGACAACAATAGCCCATCTACCACTCCAGAAGACACCGTCACCGACTGGTAATTCAAAACCAATAGACTTAATGAAGTGACAACCAGCATCGGAAGCGAACTTGAAGTGAGTAGTGTCCTTGACACCTAAATCCTTAGCCCAGGCTTGTAAAGCAAATGGAGAATCGGTAGTTAAAACAACAACTTGGTCAACTTCCTTGTCTTGAACTAATTCATCGACATAAGCAACGTAACCTGGAATATGGGAAATAGAACAGGTTGGAGAGAAAGCAGCTGGAGCACCTGTAATAACAACAGTCTTGTTGTCAGCAATGAACTTGGCCCAAGAGACAGTTTGTGGCAACTTACAGGCACCGTGTTCTACCTTGAAATCTTCAGCATCCAATTGAATGTATTGGAACTTGAAGTCCTTGGCTGGGAATGGTTGGTTAACTAGAGCAGACATTGTATTATATATAATTGGGTTTGGGGATTATTTGTAATGTTTTTCTAATCTATAAGAGATAATAATGAAAGGAAACAGAATCTAATCTACAATCTAAAAAATGACAGATCCTTTAACCTTTTTATATCCCTAACATTCCTTGGCCGAAGCCAGCTCATCGCCCTTGAAAAGTTTCACTGTTTCTTGGGGGGGGTCCTTCGCCTACTAAGTAAATTTGTCAGCTGCAAATAACGGGGGTGTTTTAATATTTTCTCACAAAAGCCCGTACTAATGGTATCATCGGGTGTCCATTACGTGAGATATCTACTTGGCTGGAACTGTTGATCATGAGTTATTCTTCAACATTGAGCTGTTGACTATCAATAGGGCTGAGATATATCAATTAATGCTTTAATAATCGTTGTGTTTTCTTGTATATTGGATTATAGAGGGGTGCCGAAGGTTACGTAAGTGGGGCACACGTCAAAGTAGTTATATTACGTAGCATAATGGTTAATATTTGACGAATGTATCTTGAGATACATGTGACGTTGGATCTAGGAAAGTACGGTTCTTGAGTTATATGCAATTGATCAAATATGTTGTTTATTAATTAATTTGTAAATATTTACATCTGTTGAAATTTTAATGTTTTGTAGGTAAGAGTTGGAAAGATTGATAACTAGTAAAGTATTCTGTAATAAACAATAATTAAATATTTTGATGGAAATGATATTGTAATTAATTAATTAGTGTAAAATATACTAATATAAAGTAGTTTGATATGTAGGATATATATGATAAAGCACTCAGATTAACGGACATTAGCGTTGGCAATGGTAGCGACCTTGAAGTCTTCACCCTTGTCGTTAGTTAACTTCAACACGGAACCATCTTCGTTCTTGAAGATAACTTGTAAAGAGGCATCGGTACTGAAATGTGGTTGTAAAGCTTCCCAGATCTTCTTCTTTGGGTTTAATTGCTTTAATGGTTCGTCTTTACCGAAACCTTCAAAGAAGACTTTGTCACCAGCCTTGGAACCTTGTGGTGGTTCAACAAATTCAACAGAATCTTCGTTAGAACCACATAAAACCATAGCGGTAGATTTAATACCTCTCATATTTACAGGCTTTAAGTTACAAACAACGACAACATAACGTTCTTGCATGGCTTCTAATGGGAAATACTTGACTAAACCGGAACAGACAGTCCTTGGACCTTCTTCATCACCAACATCGATGGTGGAGACATATAAGGAATCAGCATCTGGATGTTTGATAGCCTTTTGAATGAAACCGACACGGAAATCAATGACAGAGGCCTTTGGAGCTTCAGCTTCAGCCTTACCTTGTTCTTGTTGCTTTTGTGTTTGGGCAGCCTTCTTAGCGGCCTTCTTAGCCTTAGCTTCTTCTCTTAATTTCTTTAAAGTTTCTTCATCTGGCTTACCTCTTGGTTTGTCATCTTTAGCAACTTCAGCCTTTGGCTTTTCATCCTTGGCTGGGACAGCAGCATCAGCCTTGTCAGTCTTTTTCTTCTTTTCAATGATTTCACGTGGTAATACTAAATCATGGTTTAAAGTTAATTGTTCAGTGTTTGGGACAGCTAGTAAGTTTTGTAAGTAATCAACCCATCTGAAAACGTGTCTGTATTTAGCGTAAACATCCTTAACATCCTTGGTGGTTGAGACTAATTGCTTAGATAATGGCAAGACAGCTTCGAAAACTTGAACGTCAGTTTCAGTTGGGTATAGAGTGGAGACTAAGAAAGTGTTATCTCTTAGGAATAAGTTGATTTGTTCTAAACTTTGTTCAACTTGACCGGTCATTAAAACTGATTGCCATTGGGTGGAGAAAGCTGATTGTTCTCTGGAAAGAGCTGGTAATTTGGTAGCAATTGCTAGAGCTTTGAATTTGGTGATTAAATCAGACATCTTTACGGTTTCAATGGTCTCTATTGGTACTTATTTAACCTTTAACTATGAACTATCTCCTCTAATAATGAAAAAATTTTCAGTTGTAATTATTGAATTTGAAATTTCAACTTTCTGAAAGTTACGGATAACCGAAATTTCAACAACGTATGCCGTGATGAACTGATATTTAATTATTTTATATATACAATTGGGTCAAGAATAACTATTAAACCTACTATTGTTTTACTTCTAGTAACAATATACTACATTTTTCTATTGAATAACATAACATCAGAATTATAGCAATTTTTTTCACTGTACTAACCTGTTCTTTTAGTCATATGTGTCTAAATCAATAAAAAAAAAGTTAAAAAGTTATAGAACATTAGAAGGTAAATCATTTGCGATTTAAATATAACATTTATCATAAAAATATCACCTTTCGCTTAGATACCAATATACTCCTACTCTAGGATACGACTTTTTGCATTAATATAGTGTATTATTAAACAAGCAAAAGTTTCGTTTCATTTCATGTCAGAGTGCGATGGACAAGTCACAACTACATCATGACTCTACCGGAGAAAATAATTATACAATAACATCTGATACAATTGGATTAGTACCACTCCAGACAACTACTAGTACTACTAAGAAAGGTACGAGTAAAGTGAGAAGAAGAAAAAATACATCTATAGCGTGTGCCAATTGTTCAAAATGGCATGTGTCATGCGATCCCAGTAGGCCTTGTAAGAGATGTGTCAACAAGGGATTAGCGGATCAATGTGTAGACGCACCAAGAAAGAGGAGTAAATACCTAAATGGTATACCGAATAATGCATTACCAACTCAATTCAAGAAAGGATTTGGTTCGATGGACCTTCAATTTCAACCTCAGTTTCCACAACAAACCAAGTTCGAGAATGTTGGACATAAACAACACTTCTTATCTCTTGCTGCTGATTCAGAATACTCCACACTCGCGACAATGACTCAAAAGGATAAAATACTGAACAGAATACCGATTACTAGTCGGTCGCAGCCACAACTGTATCCCATTATTCCTCCACCAAACAATGATAACTTACGATCAGTGTCCTCATCAGCCTCATTAAATAGAAATTCGTTTACTAATTCAACAGATCATAGTACGACCAACTCCCCAAGGAATACCACGCCAGGAAGAAGTGAAAGTGAACAACATAGCCCGTATAATAAACATTCTGATAGTATCGATGCCAATTCAGCGACACCATCATACAGATCATCATTCCGTAACACATATTCTATATTATTGGGACCCCATTCTAACGAGATTGTAGAGTCTCAAATCAATTTAAAGACAAATCATTTTCCTTTAGTTCCAGTTGAATCTGATGATAGTTCGTTAGATTTCAAAAGATTGATCCCAGAGGATCCATCTGTTAAAGGTAGTGATCTACAAAAAAACATTAATATCAATCAATACTATTTAAATAATAAATCTGTTACATTCCCAGAGGTTCAAGCGACATTCAAACTCGATATAAATGGAAGAAAAGTATCACTAGCATTAGAATGTAATTCACCAGAGACGATACAATTCCATAGCAACCCTGAATGGCCCCATTCCTTGAGATATTCCACCCCATTAGAAATATACACATTAATCAATGAACCATTCTCACATACACCAGGTTTCCATCATTTATATATGTACTTAAGAGCACGTTTCAATCAAGATGACATTATCGAAATGTGTAGATCGATTGCAGAGTTTAGACCTATATTCATCGCATGCTCTGTGACATTGATAGAAGAAGATATGATTTTCATGGAGCAATGCTATCAAAGAACATTATTAGAATATGCAAGATTTATAGAGTTAAGCGGTACACCTACATGTGTTTGGAGACGTAATGGTCAGGTATCATACGTAAATGATGAATTCGAAATCCTTACAGGCTGGAAACGAGAAGAGTTACTAAACAAAATGACTTTTCTAATAGAAATCCTCGACGACGAAAGTGTACGCGATTACTTCAAGACATTCTCAAGCGTTGCGTACAAAGATTTCAAAGGTTGCGAGAAGATGAAAGTATGCCGTATCCTAAGTCCCATCAAAGGTCAGGTGATCAACTGTAGCTGTCTATGGACACTGAAAAGAGATATCTCAGGACTGCCACTAATGATTCTAGGTAACTTCATGCCGGTTCTATAAATACACTCTATCATCATATAATAACATTTATATAATTAAAACCGCCGTAAGAGACTAGCCATATATTATTACATTATCCGGAAAAACCTTATTCGAAAAGAAATTAGTGTTATGAGGGTTGGGTGCACGGTAGGAAAGAAGGCAAACCGTGAGGTACCACAGAAAAGCTCGCAGGAGCGTTCAATTTTATAGGCAGGCTTATTGAAGAATTTTAGCGATGAATGTGTCTTGAGAGAAAAAAGAAAAGGACCTACTGGAAAATTTTCTTTTTGGAAGAGCTGATGTGAAAAATTAATAATATTATTGTGCATCAGGTAACGATCTTAGTAGAAGCATCGTTTTAGATTAGATATGTTGATTGAGTAAAATTATAAATTTCGATCTGCGTATTTCCCTCCAGTTTTCAGTGACGACGTTTCTTGGATAGTATTTTTATATAAGAAAAGTTGTACTGTATTGTCCTATTGTTGCTTACTCAACAGTTTGTCGTATTAAGCTCATTAAATATATATAGAAAACGATTAAGACGAAGTATTCTAATAATAGAAGACCAGAGATTCAAACAAAACCACATAAAATTGTTTCCAAAAGTTTTATTTCATTTAGATTAAATAATATTCATCATCATAAATTTGCATTTTATTTTCTTTAACAAGTTCTTAAAAAAATAACACACACAGTATCAATCTGAGGCTTACATCTAGCTAATCTCACTCATCCAGCCCATCATTTTACCGTTCGATCAAAATATGTTTAGGTACGCCCAGCAATCACAACCACTAAAGGGCAAGTTATCAAATCAATTTATACCAAATCCATCAAAACATACTTATAACCCAAATGCGGTTAGATTCAACAACGATTATTCTATGAATCCAAACACGAATGAAAATATGTTGCAACAACAACATCAACATCAACAACAAGGTCATCCTCAATTCAATATGAACATGAACAACATGAACAACATGAACAACATGAATAACATGAATAACATGAACAACATGAATAACATGAACAACATGAACAACATGAACAACATGAACAACATGAACAACATGAACAACATGAACAACATGAACAACATGGAACAAAGAAATAGCATGGATTTACAATTCCCAGTGAACAATCATATGCTTCCAAGTAATAATATTCCAATGAATGCAACTCAACCAGAAAATCATTATAATAATCGTAATAACAATCATAATAATCATAATCATCATAATAATAATAACAATTCGCATATGTCCCATGGACATCAAAACAATAACAACAGAAACAAGAATCACCAACCTTACAATAACAATAGCAATAACAATCGCAATAGTACTATTATTAGTAATAGTAATAGTAATAGCAATAACAATCAAAATCAAAATCACGATTACAATAATAGCAATACTTCATTGAATTCTATGTCAAGTAATCATAAGCAAAGAACTTATAATAACAATAAGCAACATAATAACAACAAGAATAACACCATTAGTCCAGATTCTCCATGGTATCAAAAAGTTACTGCATTCGAAGAATGTGTCTCTCAAACTTTGTACATGTCTCAAACTCCAAGACGTAAAAACATCAAGCACCGTTCTGAACATCCAAACTCAAATGCCAACCCAATGTTCTGGGATTCTATTGGCAGAGCTATGGGTCTTTACCATGATTTAATTAATACACCAGAATTGAACTCTGACAGAGTCTCTAAGCTAGTTCATTTATTACATAATGGTTTAAGAGCAAACAGAAATCAATTAACCAGAATGAACAAAAAACCTGATTATGATTCTCAATCTTTCCATAAAGAAATGACAAACTACCTTTGTAAATCTTTAAGAGAAATCTCAGATGATGTTTTAAACAGCAAAGTAGAATTAAATGAATATGGTGCCATGCATTTAATTACAGCTTTCAAGGAATTATTATTATTTGAAGAAGCTGTTCAAATTTGGAAGAGTGCTATCAATGGTATTAACACTTACACTTCAAACATATTTTTAAACCCAAGAGTTGTCGGTGTTATTTTACCAATATTATATGATAACGGTGTTTCATATCCAGAAATTCAATCATTATACGAAAAATCTTCTTCAATGATTAATTATTTCCATCCTAATTTATCTGTCGGTATGATTAGAGCCTCGCTATCTGCTAACGAGAATGAAATGGCTTTAAAATTATTCCAAAAATTATGCCAAGAGTCTACTGAAATGAAATATGGTTATTTAATCGAAACCCATTTATCTTTTATCGGTGAATGTAAAGATTTGAATGTTGCTCAAACTTTCTTCGATAAGGCATTAAACGATGAAATGTCATACAAGATTGATTTACAAGTTTCTTATGTCAAGTCTTTCTTGAGAAACATTTGGACTCAAACTCATGACTTTAATCATATTTACCAAATCTGGTACAAGTCTTCATTACATTATGGTAGACATGTTAACCATGGTATTTCTTCATCTTTGAATGATACATTCTTTGACATTTTCTTCGAAAATTTCGCTAATGACAAAGAACAAGGTTTCCAAACTCTTCAAAACTTAATTAACACTTACAAAACTATTAAGAATATCGACGAACCTTTCTTTAATATTATTTTAGCCAAATGTACCATCTGGCACGATAGAGAAATATTAGAATACATCGATAAGAGTTACGGTTTATTCAATATTCCAAAAACAATCGTTGCCTACAGAATTTTATTGAAATCCATGGGTTCCGTAGATGATACTACAAATTCAGAAATTTTACAAAGGTGGGTTGACTTAATTCGTAAGTCTGATGATATTGGCCAAAAGTTTATCGCTAATGCTGATTGGGCTGCTTTAAGAGATGCCACAGTTACTTGGACTCAATCACACAGAGACAATGGTACTCCAATGTCTCAACCATCTATCAACGACTCGAGGACCAGTTCGATGGCTCCGACTCGTTCTGGTACGCCAACTCCAAAGAACAATATCGAAAATGTCAATGTTCCAGATATGGACTTCTATTCTCACCCAGCATTTGCAGCTTTGAATGCTTCTGGTGCATTTGACGAGTTTGCTGGTAACTACAACAACTCATCAACTACTTCAACTACAGTTGCATCAAGTCCAGCCCCATCTCATGAAGACACAATGTTAGAATCTATCTCTCACGTGAAAGAAGCCGCTACAGTAGACAGTAGAATGATCTTATATTTGAAGATCGTCAAACGTTATTCACCATATTGTCGTGACTCTAGACAATTAGCAAGATTGACTACAGGTACTGCTGTTAAGTATTCGGTTTTGCAAGAAGTCTTAAACCAATTCCAAAGCTTAGATGTCAATGATATCATCGTCCCAAAGCTTGAAAATTTAAAACCAAACTGTAATTAATGATATCGTTCAATGCTATTTCTTTTTCTCATATTCATCGTAGTGAAATTGAGAATATCTTAAGTTCTAGAGTTCATTATTGCTTATTTTTGTTTTACTATTTCATTTCTCTATCATTTACTATTAATTTATTATATTCAAGGCATAAATATTATTTCAATTCTAATAGCAACACCATTATAAAAACATAAATATAGAACATTTTTCTAAAACTCTATAATTCTAATTGTATACTCATCTTAATTTATATATCACAACGGCAAGCTTGACTAAACAGAAAAAGACTAACGACTATGGAGCAGCTTGATATATACTGTTCAGATATCTATATAAAATTCTAAAAATAATAGGTAAATATAAATAGTTATTAAAATTTAGTACTTCTGATTGTTTGATACTCGACTTTCTTGATACCTTCCTTTACCTTCTCTTCCAGCAACCCAATGCTCAATCTTATATCCTTTTCATTCTGACCTTCAATAAGCAAATAAAGTTTAGGTTGATCCTTTTCAGTTTTAGGGCCATCTCCAGGAGGATAATATTTACCCTTATTAGTAACACTACACCCAGTTTCATTTTTGACAAACATTAATGTTGTATTTTTAGTGGCTTCCCATCTAATCAATTGTGGCAGATCGTTAACATTTACACGAGCACTATATGTTACTGAATGATCTATGGTTGTATCTTTCAATATCTCATATGTTAATTTCGGAAGAATAATTTTATTCTCGTTTAGAGTAACGTTTTCATTAGGTTCTGACTTTTTAGTATCGTTAGTTTTTGATACACTATCACCCATGTTACTTTCGTACTGTTTTCTCTGCATCGTTTCCTTTTCTTCTCTTTTAGTATCAAGATTATCCAAACCTTTACCACCGAAACCAGTAGATAACTTATATTTCCCATTACTCATCCCATTTGCAAACTCTTCACTCATTTTTGTTAGCATTTCCACCTGTATTGGATCATGACTTTCAAGCTGGTGAGGATGGATTGCCCTACTTATAATATACGCACTCGCTAAATCGATTCTTTCCAATATTGAAATGGCTTTACCATGATGATCACCACGAGCAGTTCTACCAGTTGTGTGGACGTATTGTGCAAATGTCTTGATTGCATTGAAAATTATAACTAACGAAACTTCAGGCACATTAAGACCTCTAGACATAACCTCGGTACATAGTAAAATACTATTTTTTGTAGTTTTGAACTTTTCTAAGTTTATGATTCTTTCATGATATTGCTTACCTGCGTGTATTGAAAATATATCAATGCCATTATGTTTGAGTTGTTTTTCTACAAAATCGCAAATATTTTGACTCGCAACAAATATAATGGTTTTATTATCTTCTTGATTATCTTCATTGCTACTATCCTTCACTGCTTCGGTCTTTTGTCTCTCCGACTTTAGAAGTGAAAGTAATAAACTAAACTTTTCATCTGGTTGATCACAGATAATAAAACTCTGTTCTACCTTTTCATTAACCATGTTACTCGAATTAATCGTTATACTTAATGGCTTTTTCAATACCCTCATTGCAAAACTTTTTAATTTGTTAGGGAATGTGGCACTGAACAAAACACATTGTTTATCCGGTCGTATGGCCTTCATAATTTGTGTAATTTGCGGCTCGAAACCCATATCAAATAATCTATCTGCTTCGTCTATAACCACAAACGTGATACGTTTTGTATTTACTAATTTACCTGAATTTAGAGTCAATAGATCGATAAATCTACCAGGTGTTGCCACAATTATCTTGACACCACGTTTAATTTCATTAATTTGTTTCTTCAGTTCTGAACCACCTGTACAACAAATACAATTTAGAGTTTTATCTCCAGCTATGAATTTTTCAGCCTCTTCATTGATTTGAACTGCTAACTCTCTTGTCGGAGCTAATATAAGGCCTAATGGACCAGTTTCGTCTACAGAAAGGTCCCTTTGTGCTTTAATCTGACGAATTAATGGAAGCAAGTATGATATTGTTTTACCTGAGCCAGTTTTCGAAATACCAATCACATCCCTACCACTCATAATAGCAGGTAATGCTTGTGCTTGGATCGGCGTTAACTGTTCAAATTTTAACTCATTTGATACTAAGTTCATTATGAAACTATTTAAACCTAATTGAGACCATCTAACAACAGGGTTCGGGCAATCTTTCCCTTTTATTTTAATATTATCAAGATTAAGTCTCAACTCTGTCACCTCCTCTGCAGTCATATTCTTAACTTCTTCGAGCTCATTATAAAATACTTTTTGAAATGGTTCCAAATCATTCAAAGAATAATTAACTTCCGTTACTTTCCTTAGTGCTTTCATTTTAGCAATTTTTTTAAACTTTGAATTCGACTCGTTTTCGATATCACTTTCTTGATCTTCCAATAAGTTTTCAGAATCAAAATCTAGTATATCATTAGAGAGGGGTACATTGTTTTTAATTATTTCTGTATCATTTAAATTTTTCATCAACTCATCTAATGGATCTATATCTGTTGATGATACGTCCTCGAGATTCTTATTTGGAATTTGGGATTTGTCCGTATTGATATTAGGTTTAAATAAATGTATTGTTTGTTCTGAAGTCTCATTATCTTCCTCGTCAAAGCTTAGTTTCTTCCTCTTATTCTTGCCTTTCTTTTTCAGTTTTTGATCTTTGGGAATCTCAATATTGGGTTCTTCAATATGGTCAACTCTCTCTCTTTTCTTTCTCTTCCATTCTTCTAATTTAGACTTTCTTTCTATAAACTTGTCATTTGAATTTACTGAGTTAGTAAAGTTATTATTATCGATTTTAGTTATTACCGGATGCTCTTGATTTGTGCTGGGTTGTTTCTGCTTCTGAGCGTCATAATCAGCCTTTTGACGCTTCCATTTGGATAGTTTCTCTCTTCTTGCCTTCAAGAGTGCTTCCTTTTCCATATCCATATTTAAACTTACGAATTCCAAGGAATACTATTGTAATGTAAGATACTTTCTTTTATATTCTTAATTAAGTACTTTATGTTAACACGTTCAATAACTGCATTTTTATTTTGTTACCTGTTAAAAGGTTCATTTTTTTATAAAATGAAATTTTAGTATTTCATACAGAATATATATAATTCAGAGGAAAGACCAGTATATTAGAACAAAGCAATCAAATAGTATCTAACTAATATAATTTACTAAAATAAACAAACTATCTACCTAATAAAGTAAAAACAAATATGGCATTAGAACCAGAGAAACCATCTTGGATGTCTCAAGAAGATTACGATAGACAATATGGATCACTTCCAGTTAGTGTCGCAACTACACCTACTAATGAGAAGCCTACCAGCTCTATAACCAACACTGGCTCAGGCTCAACTTTTCAACAAAGTGAGACTGATAATGAGGGCGCACCTGGATTTAAAGTAGAGAAACGTAGACATGAAAGGTACGATCAAGAAGAAAGAAGAAGAAAATTAGAAACTCAAAGATTTAGAGACGAGCAACTGAAGCAACATGAAATAGAAATGACTGCAAATAGAACTATCAACGTAGACCAAATTGTCAGAGAACATTATAATGAAAGAACAGTCATTGCAAATAGATCCAGAAGAAATTTGTCACCAATTATTAAACTTCGTAATTTCAACAATGCATTAAAGTATATGCTAATTGACAAATATACCAATAGAGGGGATATTGTATTGGAATTAGGTTGTGGTAAAGGTGGTGATCTAAGAAAATACGGTAATGCTGCTATCTCTCAATTTATTGGTATAGATATATCCAATGCTTCTATCCAAGAAGCTCACAAAAGATACAGATCAATGAGAAACTTAGATTTCCAAGTTATTCTAATTACTGGTGATTGCTTTGGTGAATCACTGGAGGGTGTTGTTGCACCATTCGTAGATTGTTCTTTCCCATGTGATGTTGTTTCCACCCAATTTTGCTTACATTATGCTTTTGAAACTGAAACAAAGGCAAGAAGGGCCTTATTAAATGTTGCAAAATCTTTAAAAATTGGAGGGTACTTTTATGGTACAATCCCTGATTCTGAATTTATTCGTTACAAATTGAATAAGATAAATAAAGATGTCGAGAAACCTGCTTGGGGGAACTCAATTTATAAAATCACTTTTGAAAATAACGAGTATCAAAAAAATAACCACGAATTCCCATCACCTTACGGTCAAATGTATACATTTTGGCTAGAAGATGCTATTGATAACGTACCAGAATATGTGGTTCCATTTGAAACATTAAGAAGTTTGGCTGATGAATACGGCATGGAATTAGAGTTACAGATGCCTTTTAACAAATTCTTTGTTCAAGAGATACCACACTGGATTAACAAATTTTCACCACGTATGAGAGAAGGTCTTCAAAGATCAGACGGAAAATTTGGTGTAGAAGGGGAGGAGAAAGAAGCTGCGTCTTATCTTTATACGATGTTTTGCTTCCGTAAAGTAAAGGAAGTAGCAGAACAGTAATCTTGTATAGATATATTTATTTTTGGTTTAAATAATGCAAGTATGTAATAGATATATATCGATTCTAATTAAGATAATGCGAACAATTATTATCTTTACCTATAAAATAGTGCGTAGAAAATCATCTCCTAAATTTCAAATCAATTTATCTATAATGCTGTAGTGACTGTCATCGTTTGCGAATTGATTAACATCGTTGGAGGTAAGTTTGCTAACCAAATATCAATATCTTCAACATACTCAATACTGGCCTCTAGATCCTTATGAGTACCGAGTGGTGGTATAGGCAGTGTCGAGAAAATAAGGCTCGAATTTCTAGATAACTGAGTCATCATATCATTTAGAATTAAATACTGCGCACGACTTGGCAAATCACTGAAACCTAGGTTTTCCATAGCTTCTACCAAACTACTTTCTGAGCAACAAGGTGAAATTTCTGGAAGTATTGATCTACTTGATATACTCTCTCTGGGAGATTTTATATTCACTAGATTCTCCTCAATAGGGATAATTGTTGGTTTATCACCTGTACCATCTTCCAAAATTTTTGTATTTGGTAGAGCTTTACTAGAAAACACCGGATTCAGATTTTGAGATGATGCTGTCCTTTGAAATTTATTAAGAGATGAGGCAAGTCTTTTGGCACGATGATGGCCCATTTCACGAACAACTTCTGATATTGATAAATGAGAATCACGCATAGAATCAGATTCGATATCAGATTCATCACTAATAGCAGGGGTACAAATGTTTCCCTTTGGCATGCTCGAGCTCATTTTAAAAGATACACCCATCTTTTGAAGTTTAGATGTACTATATTTTCTAGTCTTTTTCACTCTTATTTTCATATTACTAGACTTACCAACGCCATTTGTAGTTGAGAATCTTCTTCTTGGTGCTAACGTATCTCTAGCATCTACTAAGTCTTTCCACCAATCATTATCCTGTAGCTTTGTATTGATATAATCAAACATTATCGCATCACCCTTAACAATGGTACTATAGGTTCGAAATTGATCTAATGAGACTACCATAAGAGTAGCATCAATTCTAAGCACTTGCAATAAAGTTCTCATTCTTACTACTTCCGAACTTCTCTGGACTTCATTTTCAACGAACAGGATAATACGTAGTTCGTGTGTGTTTTGCCACTCTGGAACGGTTACTAAAATAGCACCTAGTTGTAATATTAATGTATACGTATCAAAATTAGATGTAATTATTGAACTTGTTCCAATCTCAGAATCCATCTTACCACACATTTGAATAGGATACAAATCAATCCTACGTTTTTTGTTAATCTTTGATGACTTTTCAGGCATTTTAAAATTAGCAAATCCATGAGCAACGGCAATATTTGATTGCATCAAAGACAGATCTTCAACAATTTCTACCCACTGACAGATTTTTACCTTTTCTTCATTTTTAAAGACATCAGTTGGTAATGGAATATAATTATCAGGGATCTCAAGACAAATGGCCTCCTTTTTATGATCCATGCAGGCTGTTAAATGAAAGCTATTGTTTTCATTTTGTTGGGGATTATGTAGTCTCTTACGGTACGATTCCAAATCAAAGAAACCAACAACTGAAATATTTGGCTTCATGCCACCTAAACCTGAACCTAAAAACACATTTCTAATACCCCATAGTAAGCTTGGTCCTGTAGCAACTTGCACAAAGGCTTTAATCTTTGTCATATCTCTAATTTTCTCCCAAGCGTGCTTTTGTTTTTTTAATTCGTTATATTCTGTCTGAAAGTCACTAGCTACCGTAACATGACCAAGAATATACAGACCACCCTTTTTTAAACTATTACAAAATCGGATCAGATTCCAGCTTGTTCTTGGATTGTCGACGAATAAAAGCACTTGCGGCCTCCAATACTTAATGTTATCTTGACGCAATCGAAGTAGATACTTACGCACTTGATGATAAATTAAACTCTGGGAGACATCGCCCCATGGTTTAGGAGGGCAGAAATAATGAATTATTAAAAATAACAATACCATTGCTAATATTAGGGCTGATGCAGTAACACCATCAACAATAATCATAGCAACAATAGAAAGTACTGAACCTGATAGTGCAGTATAACGATCAAAATATTTAAATGAAGGTCTGAAATTTGGAGCTGCTGAAATTTCTAATAAGAAACAAGCTAGATTCATAACAATGAAAGTCATCAAGAAAGTCATGGTAATAAATGAAGCAATCTTATTCACATCTGAGAATAGACAGAATTGAGTCAGCATCCAAGTAAAAACCAATGAATAGATCGGTTTTTTACAAAAGAATGCCAACCCAGGTAATATGGTATCTTTAGAAATGGCCTCTAACACATATGCAGCACCTACCATACCTACGATAATTGAAAATAATGAAGTTGATAATTCGCCTAAGAAAATTAACCATTGAATTGCGCTAACAGATTGAATAATCTGAACCTCGGCATGAAGTGTTTCTCTAGGGATGGAGCAACTCATAGCTATCAACACAACAGCATAACATAAGAATGTGAATAATAGACCCCACAAAGTACCTTTTGGAATAGATTTTGAAGGCTTTCTTAATTCACTTGACATACCTGCCCCAGCAAAAATACCTGCTGTTGCAGGGAAAAACACACCGAATAAACTATTGAATGTTTCCTTCGATTTTAATAGCGAACCAGCCGCACCTTTTGTAAAATGAGGATATAGATTACTGTAAAAAGTCTCCAACGAAGGCCCTGTATAAATTATTTTACCTTCAACGAAAGGGGTCTTTGTCAATGCAGATACTGGAATAGATATAATTGAAACAACTAAGACTATAAACAGTACATTTCCTGCTTTAGAGACTGTTTGGGAACCGACAATTGCAACACCAAAACAGATAAATAAGATTATGGTAGCATAAATAAAAATATACCAAGGGCCTCTAGGTAATAATGCATAAAGAGCGGCTGGTGGTTCACCGTGGATATCTTGACCTAAGTTGTACAATAATGGCTCCACAATACCAATAGCATTCATACCGCTATTGAATAATTGACCTAAAAAGAATACTAAACCGATAGATCCACCAAATTCTGGACCTAAACATCTAGAGATCATATAATAAGCACCTCCGCCCCTAACTGTACCATTTGTGGAAATGGCTGAAATACTTAAAGTCGTTAATAGATTAATCAGATAACTCAATAGAAGTAAACCTATAGTGCATATCATACCTAACTGACCTAATATAAAACCAAATCTAAGAAACATTAAAATAGATAAAACATTAAGAGAAGTTGGAACGAATACACCATCATATGTACCTAATTTATTTTTATTTGGATTGTCAGGATCATATCTAGATGAGATCTTTTGGGTTTCTGGAGTAGCCCTATAATTGAAATACGTTTGAGGATAGTCGTTTCCTTCAGATAGTAAACTAGATGTTTCATTACTAAATGAAGCAGGCCTATGACTCCCAGGGATGTTGTAAAATTTACTACTCATTTATTTGACCCAAAAAAGAAACCGTTACAATAATGCAGAAACTATAAAACTAATCGTGGAAATAATGAAATTTTAATATGCAAATGTATTATGATGTTTATAATAGTAATTCGTGAAACTGAATGTATGATTATATGGTTTTGACCTTATCTTAAGCAATTATCAAATTACTGATTCAAGAATAATTGATTTTTTAATCTGTTGCCTAAGTTTCTCTGACAACGCGGATGGCTAAAATAATCCATTTAATCCAATTTAATTGTACATTATATTAGTAAATACGTGTTATAGGAAATATATACCATTTATTATATTTTAGTTTTCTTTGCTTTGTTTTCCAATTTATTCCATAGTGCTTCTGCATCTTGTTCAGTTTCTTCAGCGATTTCTCTTCTTCTCTTGGCAGCCTTTGTTTCCTTTTTAGGCTTATTTTCTGGTAATAATACATCTTCTTCATCTTCCATTGTAATGTAGTTAACCTTACCAGTAACATATATCTTAGCCAATAAGTCAGTAGATTCAATGTCAAATACACGAACATATCTATCTAAACCACCTTGTAGTAGGTATTTACCTTTAAAAACCTTAATAAATGTAGAATGACCCGTAATATCACCCTTACCAAACTTTCCTAATAAATGACCTGTATTATTAAATTTCAGTATGTCTCTCTTTAAGTCTGTTGTGACAAAAGTGAAGTTATCAAGGTCATCCGTTTTTAAGTTGCCTGATGGGGTACATTTATCTTCTGGACCAACCATCTCTAATTGAGATAATGGCTCACGGTTTGGTAATAAATCTGTATATTTCATTGGTTTACGACCATGCTGGGTCTTGTAAACACCTAAATGAGACCAATGAGTAACAGTAACAAGTTGGTAATTTAATTTATCAGAATCAATCTTTCCATCACATGCAGGGTTTAAGAACCTTACGGCAGTTGGCCAGATTGGTACCCTTAGATCTAACCTATCGTTAGATACATTCTTAGCTTCCCATATCATCTTAATTTCTGAGAAATTTGGCTTTAATTGTATTAGCTTGATTAGATTTTCTTCACCACCACATGCAAAAACAAAACCACTTTTAGTGACTTTTGCGTTATCATAAACTTGAACGAAGTCTAATGGTGCTTTTAATTCGTGAGTGAATAATTTCTCTAATATATTTTTTTTGCCAATATTAATTATATGGACCATACCAGACTTAGTAGCAACCAAGAAGGTCTTTGGCTTACCTGGCAAAGAGTTTACGCTTACAAAAGTATCGTAAATTTTTGTTCTCTTAGTAGAATTTTTAAAGACAATTTCTAATTTAGAATTATCTAATAAACCATCAACAGTAGATATAGTTTCATATTGACCAACATCGAATTCAGGTTTCTCAAGAATTTCAACTTGCTCACCGGCCTTTGTTTCCTCTTTGACTGTCTCTTTCTCAGTCGCTTCTTCTGGTTCAGCGACTGAACTGACTGGGACATCTATGCGCTTAACTAAATCAATACTACCATTGTTTCTAGTCAAAAGAATTAAGCCGTTGGAAGCTCTTGTTATTTGACAAACGGCACTTGGTGCACCTTGAATCAGATGAGTTTTAACGTACAATGGTTGTGGTGCAGTTAGCACTGAGGTATTTGTACCCTTGTTAAAGACAATTTCCTTTATAGAACCGTTATGTGTACAACTGACTAGTAATTTCATTGTTTGTTACGTTGATTTATTCCTTTATAAGATGTTTTTGAGTACTATTAGTTGATGTTCTCTATCTATAATATATAAATTTTATTTGCGATGAGCTATAAAATTTTTCAATTTACCCGGCTGTAGATTAAACGTTATAGTAATGTGGTATATATAAACGCAATATACGAAAGAATAGTAAATACGTTTGATTATTAAGTTCTGCATCCATTATTTAGACTTATATCGAGGTTCATCAATTTCTGTGTTCATTTATGTTTCTATTGCATGTTGTTATATGTGATTTAGTAATAAGATAAGCTAGTTCGGCATTAATTATGAAATGAAAACAAGTATATATGATGCTAATATTATAATAGAAAGAACAAATAAGTAAAAAATCGAATACATAAACATCAATTTAGAGCAATATGCCTGATGAACGAGTAGAAGATGAACATGTTTCTGAAGATGACTATAATGAAGAGGAAGATGAAGATTTCGATCCAAGTAAAGTAGCTGAAAATGCTAATGTGTCATCAGAAGATGATGAAGAGGGCGATGAATACAAAGTAACTAAACATGATAAAGCTGGAAAAGTGATAGATTACTCGCATATAGAAAATGAGAGTGGTGGTCTAATTAAGACAAGAAGAGCCAGAGAGTTAGAAGATGAACTAGGTAGAAAACAAAAATATGAAAACCTGCAACAAACGCCTATTTCAGATAATGTAAACGATATATGGGAAGCAATGAAGAATGAGAGTAGTGAAAGATTAGCCACTAATCGTGGTGCCAATGGCTCTATTCTATCAGATTTTGTAGAGGCTGGCAGTACTAACCTTCAACAAGAACAGATAATGATTGAAAGAACATATAAATTTGCGGGTGAGACAATCCATGAGAAGAAAATGGTAGTAAAATCTAGTGCAGAAGGTCAAGAATATTTGAAAAATCTTAAATTCAATGGTAAAGAGTCAGTGGTAAAAGAACGTACTACAGAAATAAACAAGAAAGAAAATTATATACCAGATAGAGAACACCTAAACCTACGAAGACCATTAAAGAGACCTCCTCTATTGGAACAAATCATAAGTGGTGCGATCAAACCAAAATTAACTACACTAGAGAAATCCAAGTTAGATTGGGTCAACTACGTTGATAAAGAAGGTATCACAGATGAATTAACAATACATAACAAAGATGGTTATCTTGCCAAACAAGATTTCTTGGATCGTGTAGAGTCCAATAAAGACCAAAAATACAAAGAGTTCAGAAAGAAACAATTGGAAATGCAACTACAAGAGCAAAACCAATGATAGTCATTATATAAAAGAATATATGATATATACTACATTCATGTTCAGGGTTTATAATAGTTTAATAAGGGTACGTGTTTAATGATAGTTTCCAGTAAAAATTTTATTTTGGGAAAAAAAAGTATAAAAGAGAAATGGAATTGCCACTTTATGTTTTATAAAACTATTAGTTACTATTTTCAATACTTATTTAAATTTTTCTTGATTCTTTTTTAAAAAGACCAAATCTCTTTGCCTTTTGGCTTAGATCAAGTGTAGTATCTGTTCTTTTCAGTGTAACAACTGAAATGACCTCTATGAGGCTCATTACCTTTTTTTTGTTACAAACACATTTTTTGAAAACATCAATTATTGGTCTTTGGTAGTTTCTATCAAAGATCAGGATGTTGAGAGATTGTAATATTAATAATTATCGTCTTCATTCTGAGGGTTTACTCTCCTAGTGAAGGATGGTTTTAATATTGGGCTGGAAACTAAGTGTTTAGTATGGAATCTAAGCTATGGTCATTTGAAAAGAGTATTATACGATTATTGTTATATTTTCCTATTGTTTCGTTGATACGGTTGTTTTAGTCTGAGGAGACTTATGAAAGAAGAGTTGAAATAATGTATGGAGGATTAGAAAATTTAGATATCATCAATTTGATTTGTTTCTTTTAATTGGTTTGTCTTTCTAGTAAAGAATTTAATAGAATAAGCTTGCTTATTCCCCAGTTATACCTATGGAAACGAGTCTTCTTGGAAATACTTATAGATTCTTTTCGGAAGTGTATTATTTCTTCATTTCAATTTTTGTTCGTTTCTGCCTGAGGATTTCAACAACCATGTTATTGTTTAAATAATAGGGTTTTATAACGGAATCCTTTATTGGTGGTATTTATACCTGTATGATATCTCCTCTCTTTTGATTTTAGATTTTGTGTTAAGTACGAAGTTTTCGTGAAGGGTCAATTTTTGATCCATTGATATTTATTGTATTATAGTTAGGTTCGTCGCGATCCCTGCACTCAATGTGGTTTCAATTTATTTTGATTTCATTTTATTTTGATTGCTTGATGGGCCTTTTATCTCTTCATCCACCCTTTTTTTCTAAGTTATATTTGAATGAGTTCATTCGTGTATTTTAGAATATATTTATTAATTAATTAATTTACATATATATGTATTTAGAGGTTGAAGATAAAGATAGTAATCTAGACTTTCTTTCTAATAAGAAATTCTTAAAGACAGAGCTGCGAATTATTTCATCAGTTCTTCCCTTATCGTGTACGGTACTGATACGAGAGTTGATCTTAACCATTTTTATTAAGAATTCTTTGTACGAGACAGAGTCTCTTATTAATTCTGAGTACCAACGCTTATTAAACGTAATAAAATATTTTAAAGTATCGACAAACTTTAAACTATTGATTACACTTGAATCCTTTAAGTATTCGTTGTGGATCCAGCTTAATACTTTGAATGAATGGAAGAAGCTAGAGAAATGTTTGAAATGCTGTCTAATAACGATTTCTAAACATTGCAGTTTTTCTTCAGTCAAATTATCAACATCCTGTAGGAAAATCACGATTCTATCATAAACCGTGGAGAACTTTGAGAATGTTTTCTTGTTCTTGCTAGTGACGTTATCTTTAATTTCAAATAAAGAATCTATTAAATTCTTTAAAGGACTAGAATTATCGGAATAAATTAGAGATTCTAATAAAATATCGATAAATTCTAATAATGGCTTACCAATAGAGTTAATTAACTCTATGGTTAACCTTTCGTTAATTGTGCTATGTGTTATTGTAGTTGTATTTTGATTCATTTTGGTTATAAAAAATTGTGAAGTTGGACATCTTGGTCTGGTTACTATTACTGTATTATTTCTTGCATTTTTGATATATATTTAATTGTTTTTGATTGTTTTTGATCAATTACAAGTTATAAATAAAGTAAGAAGTATACAAATCTATTATATTTAAAACAATAAACTGCTCCTTATATATGATCTACTACATTAGTAATCTCCTTAAAGAAAAATGCGCGATGACACATTTTCTCCTGTTTTTTGTTTTTTTGCCTATGACTCACTAAGTGTCTCAATTTTCAACTAATTTGCGACAAGAAGTCAGATAATAGGAACATTGTCTAGAGACTGTGACACTGTGTATGTATGGGGATATGTTCATAACTTCCAATGTATCTCTGAAATGCGATGCCTTATTTTAAACAGGTGTATGTTAACATTTAATAAATTCCAGTTGGGTGAACGGCGCTATTTGGGTAGGACAATTCTCCTGTTGGTTTCAGCTCTATCAAGACAGATGGAATAGTTTGTAATTGTTACATTTGTCTTGTATATGAGGTGTAATTATATGTCTTTTGACCTACTGCAAATATTTTAACTCAGTTGGAACCCTTACAAGAATACTAGAAAATTTTCAGAAGCAAAAAGTGGTTCTTTGGAGAAAATACAATTAATGTAACCACCAATTTATCAAGACTTATGGTTGTAGGAGCCTTTAATATTTTGTATAATGTGAAATAAACAACAAGTAACCATCGTATAGCTAGACATTAATAACTATTTCCCAATTGTTATCAACCCAGATATGATGCTTCTAATCAAACAAACTCTGTTCGCTATCTATTATATCCAAATATAATGTCATAATATTGCAATTCATTGGAGGGTTGGCCGAGTGGTCTAAGGCGGCAGACTTAAGATCTGTTGGACGGTGTCCGCGCGAGTTCGAACCTCGCATCCTTCATTATTTTTTTGGTTATAGTAAATAGTATTTAACTAGCTTTAATAGATCAATCAACCAACTATATAATAGAATGTTTTATTATTTTCATTAAATAATTGGAGCCATTAACTCTACTTATGCCCAATTGGGTTTAAGTGCGATTGTTGACAGGGTATATTTGTTATAATATTACATTTAAAATAATTCAATTCACTTCCGAATTTGTCCAAATTTTTCACTCTATGAAAGATGAGATGATGATGCAATGCCAGTTACTTGATTATTTAAAAATATAAATACCAAAACAGCATATATACGCTATAGTATTAAAGTATAATGTCTAACCCTTATGAATCTATGAGTATTGACTCTGCTAAAGAAGCAAAAATCGCAGCACCAAGTTTTAAAGATGTAAGCCCACCAAGCTCTTTACAGAAGGTTGTAGATGATTTAGGACTAATTAAGCATCCAGAAGGTGGCTATTATAAAGAAACTGATAGATCGCCATTCGTTGTTGCTGTTGGTGAACAATCAATGTCTACTGTCCCTGGTGTTAACGAGAAAGTTGTTCAAAGAAACTACTCGACATTGATCTACTATCTTTTAACTCCAGATTTACCAGTTGGTAAAATACACAAGAACAAGAATAGAATTGTACACATTTTACAACGTGGTAAAGGTCAATACGTTTTAATATATCCAGATGGTAGAATAAAATCCTTTAAAGTTGGGTTTGATCACTCGAATGGTGAAGTTTCCCAATGGGTAGTTCCAGGTGGTGTGTATAAGGCCAGTTTCCTAATTCCAAATGACGAATTCGACAATGGTTTGTTAATAAGCGAGGTCGTAGTACCAGGTTTCGATTTCGAAGATCATCAATTCATGCCAAATTATGAAACTTTAGTTGGACTTGTTGGAGACAAAAAGGCTACAGGATTGAAGTTTTTATTATAAAGAGCATCAATCACCTATAGATGATATACAGAATCGTACTCATTAATATATATAATACAGAAACATATATATCATTTAACATCACTCGTTACGTTGTAGATTTCAACGTTAAATAATTACCGAAAGTAATAAAAAAATGGGAAATTGATTTAGAGAATCATTTCGATAATCTTTAAGGGAATATTAATTATAATTAGAAAATATAGTAACTAAACTAAAGCTCAACCCCAGATAATTGATATAATATGTTCAAGAATACTTTATTTAGACAAACTCGTCTTTTCTCTAACTCTGCTTCTAAATTAGGTAAGAAGGTCTATTTCGATCCTGCTGTTAATGGTAAGAAGATTGGTAGAATTGAATTTGAATTATATGATGAAACTGTTCCAAAGACAACTGAAAACTTCAGAGCTTTATGTACTGGTGAAAAGGGCTTCGGTTACAAAGGTATTCCATTCCATAGAATTATTCCAAACTTCATGATTCAAGGTGGTGACACTGATCTAATGAACGGTTTCGGTGGTAAATCTATTTACGGTTCTAAATTTGCTGATGAAAACTTTGCTAAGAAGCATACAAAGGCTGGTTTATTATCCATGGCAAATTCTGGTCCAAACACCAATGGTTCTCAATTTTTCATTACTACTATTGCTTGTCCATGGTTAGATGATCATCATGTTGTCTTTGGTGAAGTTACTAAAGGTATGGATGTTGTCAAGACTCTTGAATCCTATGGTACCCAAAGTGGTAAACCAAAGGCTGAAATTGTCATTGAAGACTCCGGTGAATTAGTTGATTAAATGCACTAATCGCAAACGAAGCCAAAATTATGAGATTGATATTTTTTTGTAAATAGAATTAAGTATATATTAAACTCGTCTATATAGCTTTAACTTTATGTCTTACTGTTATATGAATTTATTTAACTTATTGAATATTGCATGTATATACGTATATATGATTCTTTAATATAGCAATATTGTATGTAGATAGATGGTGTGGTTTAATTTTTGAAATAAAGAGACGAAAAAAATATGAAATCAACAATTAAGAGAGATATAATAAATAATCCTGGATGGATAAATTAAGGAACTAGGAGATAAAGCAAACGACATATAATTGACGATCATGAGTTTGGAAGATACATTGGCTAACATGTCATTATATGATGCGAAGAAGTATTTCAGAAAAGCACAGAATGTTGTGTTCAATTATACCGAAATGGAGAGTAAAGTTCGTGAAGCCACTAATAATGAACCATGGGGTGCTTCATCTACGTTAATGGAACAAATTGCACAGGGTACTTATAACATTAGGGAACGTGAGGAAATTCTAGGTATGGAATTTAGAAGATTTACAGAGAAAGCAGGTACTGAATGGAGGCAAATTTATAAAGCTTTACAATTATTAGATTATTTGATTAGACATGGTTCCGAAAGATTCATTGATGATACTAGAAGTAGTATCCGATTAATTGAGCTTTTGGAGAGTTTCCATTATATTGATTCTCAAGGTAGAGATCAGGGTATTAATGTTAGAAATAGAGCTAAGACATTAACAGAATTATTAAGAGATGACGGTCAAATACGTGATGTGAGAAAGAAAGCCAGAGAGACCACTAAGAAGTATAATGGTGTTGCTGGTGGTACTGCTATTGCTGGATCGATGAATGTTATGAATACAAGGGCTGGTTTTACCCGTTCCACTGGTGGTGGTATTAGTGTTAGTGCTGATTTTGATCATGATGAAGATGATACATCTGAAGTGTATACTAGGTCAAAGATTAGTTCATCCCAACCCTCTGAGCCTGAGTTATTCTCATTTGGTGATAATGCATTTGAACAACCATCTCATAGTAACGCTGCTGTCGATATGGCTGAGGATGATGAATTTGCTGATTTCCAAACATCCGTGCCTGTTACTCAATCCACCAACATAACAGCGCAAACTGGAACCTCACTATTAGATCTATCCGGTTCAAACTTCAATAATGCATACACTAGTGGTACTAACGTAACCCCAGCTATCGCTGCCACCAATACAAAGAAGGAAGATCCATTTGGATCTTTGTTCAGCACTGCTAAGGCTATTAAAGATGAGGTTATAACTCCAAATCCAGTATCAGCACCAGCACCAGCTTCTACCACTACTACTACTACTACTAATGATGATGATGATGATGATGATGATGATATATTTGGTGAATTAACTTCTGCATCTGCTCCTGCACCTGCCAGTAAAACTGAAGAGGTTGATTTATTAAGTTTTTAGCTAGATTTTATACAGATAAAATAAATAAATTAATTGACATTGTATTAAAGTTCTGAATATAAATAAGATACTACTTTCAAAATAGCATATAAAAAAAATTTAATTGTTTTTTTAAATAAATAATTTACAAGATGGTAGGGTAGGTTTTATTATTTTGCTTAAATCTATACTTCTTGCGTTTGCTTACTACAAACGTCTTTTTCCTTTTTATTCTCTTTCTCAAATTCCATCATCTCTTTACTTGTATCTGAATTAACAGCATGAGCAGGACATGGTAACAATGACGCCAGCGCCACGGATGAGAAAGCTATAAGGAACGTCGAGAGGTAAAGATTATTGATCAGTCTATTTCTAGTAACGGCTCTCATAACATGTGTATGTGGTGGAAAATATCTTCCTTTTAACTTTATAGATATTACTTCTCAGTGACTAATTTCCTGGAAATCCTTCTGGATCAATATATATATATTACTTCCTTGTTTTTTTTCTGTTCTTTTTCCCATTGAAAACTCATTAATTGCTATAAATTCCAAAATTTACAGCAAAATCCCCGGGTTAATTATGTGGTGTTCAGATTTATTGGGTGGTTTTTTGCTATTTCAGATATTACCCTAGGGTTTTGAATATCCTAAATTATTTTAGTGCATAATTTATATTTGTGCCTGCCAACCCTAGTTTTGTTTTTGGATTTTTTGTCATTTCATTTTTTTGTGCCCTGGGGGTGTTTTTGATAGGGATTTATTATATAATTCTATATTTATTATATAATTATATAGGATATGTATGTGGTTTTGTAAGAAGAAACAACTAAGAAAGTAATTAGAAAGCAACTCGTGGAAATGACGGACAATGCTCTTAAGTTACTCAAGGCTGTGAAGTACTACTTCTCAGCTGAGGCGCTGGACTCGAGGATTCAGCCGGATCCAGAATTCTTGAAACGCCAGAAATCGTTAACTACAGAAAACGATAAAGAATCAAAAGAAAGCAGTTATGTAACAAAACCTGCACTTTGGTCCACACTGGAGTTCAAATTCTACTATGTTGTGTTTTTCTTTACTATTCCAATGATGTTCAAAGCTGCTCTGGATGCCAGTAACGAAACTAACGTTACAAACTACTATAAATACGAAGGTTTGTTATCGGACGGTTGGTTATTTGGTAGAAAAGTTGATAATAGTGATCAACAATATAGATTTTTCAGAGATAACATGTTTCTACTGGGTCAATTGATGGCTGCACATCTGATCATGAAAAAAATAACTTTGAAACTCACTTCAATGCCAAAGTTGAAATTTGATTTCATCTTTGGTTTGATCTTTTTATTTGCTGCTCATGGTGTTAACAGTTTCAAGATCATGACTCATATTCTGATCATGTTTTCCATCTCTCATATCTTCAGAAATAACAGAAGAGTCGCCACTTTGGTACTATGGGTCTACGGTATCTCTTCATTGTTTATCAACGATAGATATAGGACTGTCCCATACGGTAACGTTTTATCTATCTTATCACCATTGGATAACTCCTTCATAGGTATCATTCCAAGATGGGACGTCTTCTTTAACTTCACTTTACTAAGACTCTTAAGTTACAACTTAGACTATTTAGAGAGATGGGATATACAGTTCAATAGAGCTTCTTCCTCAAGATCTAACTCCCCAGATGAAAATAGTGACTCAAATGACAAAAGTTTCCCAGTCATGAAGAAAAGTGGTTCTGTATCAAAATTACAAACCATCGATGAATCAGGTAAAGTCGAAATCTTAAATGAAAGAGCAAGATTGACAGCTCCACATCACATTCAAGAATATAACATCTTCAACTCCTTAGCATATATCCTATACACACCACTTTTTATTGCTGGCCCAATTATTACTTTCAATGACTACATATACCAAACTCACCACACTTTACCATCCATTAACTTAAAGAGAATTGCAATTTACATTTCAAGATTAATATTAACCATCTTAGCCATGGAATTCCTCTTACATTTCACTTATGTTGTTGCCGTTTCAAAGACAAAAGCTTGGGAAAATGATACACCTTTCCAAATCTCCATGATCGGTTTATTCAACTTAAACATCATTTGGCTGAAGTTACTGATCCCATGGAGATTCTTCCGTTTATGGGCTTTATTAGATGGCATCGACACCCCAGAAAATATGATCCGTTTAGTTGATAACAACTACAGTACAGTGGCTTTCTGGAGATCTTGGCACCGTTCTTACAACAAGTGGGTTGTTCGTTACATTTACATCCCATTAGGTGGTTCCCACAACAGAATCTTAACTTCTTTAGCTGTATTCTCTTTCGTCGCCATCTGGCACGATATTGAACTAAGATTACTAGCATGGGGTTGGTTGATCGTTATCTTCTTATTACCTGAAATCTTCTTAACAGGTTACTTCCACAAGTATAGAAACCAATGGTGGTTTAGACACGCATGTGCCCTCGGTGGAACAGCTAACGGCTGGATAATGACAATCGCAAACTTATTCGGTTTCTGTCTAGGTTCAGAGGGTACTAAGTTACTACTAAAGGACATGTTCTCAACTGCATCTGGTTTCCTTTTCTTCGTAGTCGCTTCCGTCTGTCTATTCGTCGGTATACAAGTTATGTTTGAACTAAGAGAAGAAGAAAAAAGACATGGTATTAACCTAAGATGTTAAGAGCATATACATTATACTATATATCTTTATTCACATACATCTCACTAAATAATTTACGATTTTTTTCTATAACGCAATAATACACTCTTTCAGTAATAGTCATCTCTTTTTTTTTCCCAAAAAACCGGAGAAGTTGTCGAATTAGAACAAGATTGAGTTCTTGAAAAAGAATCACGTTTAAAAGAATAGATACAAGATAAAATCCCATTAAATATATACTTACAATACGCCATAAATTAGAACAAATTAAGTCTATCGACGGGATTCTGCACTAACTTTAATAATGCTGAGCTTATCAAGAACGAGTCTGAAACTCAGGTTCTGTAACGAAAGCTTACTTAGGGCATGTTCCAGATTTTATCAGACAATAGAATACCCCCATCTTCAAGCTAGATATAACTCTGAATTTGTTAAGACAAAACCAGTCACAGACCTTAGAACTAACGTGGCGGCAGAGTTTGTTACATCTGCAAATTCAAAGTTGCAATCCCTTATATGGCATACTCCTATACAAAACGTCTTAGTTACTAAGAAGCCATGGACACCATCCACAAGAGAAGCCATGGTGGAATTTATCACATATTTGCACGATTCATACCCTTCTATTAATGTGATAGTTGAGCCAGATGTTGCTGAAGAAATTTCGCAAGATTTTAAAACTCCAATGAACAATGATCCAGACAGACCACATATATTATATTCAGGCACACCTGAAAACATAGTAGACAGAACTGATTTACTAGTCACTTTAGGTGGTGATGGTACTATTTTGCACGCTGTCTCTATGTTTGGTAATGTACAAGTTCCACCAGTACTGGCATTCTCTTTGGGGACCTTGGGTTTCCTACTACCATTTGATTTTAAAGAATATAAAGCAGTTTTCGAGAAAGTCAAGTCGTCACGAGCTAAATGTCTACATAGAACACGTTTAGAATGTGCTGTTATAAGAAACGGTGTAGATACACCTATTGTCTCGCATGCAATGAATGATATTTTCTTACATAGAGGTAATTCCCCACATCTAGCAAACTTAGATATCTTTATTGATGGACATTATTTAACAAGAACAATTGCTGATGGTGTTGCTCTTGCCACTCCAACAGGTTCCACTGCATACTCCTTATCAGCTGGTGGTTCGATTGTATCACCATTAGTTCCATCTATTTTACTAACACCTATTTGTCCCCGTTCTCTTTCGTTTAGACCTTTGATATTACCTCATTCATCTCATATTGTTATTAAGGTTAGTTCGAAGATTAATCAAAAAATCACAAATAACGTGGTTAACCTATCTGTGGATGGTATTCCACAGAATGACTTACATGTCGGTGATGAAATTCATGTGGTAAATGAAGTTGGTACGATATACATGGATGGTACTAAATTACCCAGTTTAAAGAGAGGTAGTAAAGATACAAAGGGTACCAGTAACGAGAGTGACTCTACATATGTTAACCCTGATAAGAAGAAGGCTAAAAAGAAGAATATTACCTCAGGTATTTACTGTGTAGCAAGAACAGAAAACGATTGGACAAAGGGTATTAACGAGCTATTGGGTTTCAACTCGAGCTTTAGAGTTACACGCCGTAATCAAGATAATGACTAATTAAATATATATTCAGATATTATTTATACATAACAATTTGTAATCTTAAAAAAAAAGTGTTTAATTGATCCTTGCAACAATCCCCATACGGGCACACGAAGGTAAACCCTTAGATCCACAATAAAGTGGACAACACATGGACCATTGCACCCAAGATCAATTAATGGTATTTATTCTCCAGTCCAAGCAAATGAATAACTGAATAAGTTGCAACACAATTCCACATATGTCATGGGTCAAGAACGCCCCGGGGGGGTTCAACCTCAATGGGATACTGTATGTGCTGCGAATAGCTGTGAATTTGCGTTACTTTTATTAAAAAATAACAAGAAGTAAAATGAAGAGAGTATATATTTTCTTGTATATTATTCGAAACTTCTTTAGCTTTTATACAAATTGACTGAAAAATTTTCAATTTGTTTTTGCGCGGTGCATGGGTTACAATTTTTTATTATATGAAGCATTAGGGCTCTATAATATGATGACTATACTAATATGAAAGAGAAGTGATCATAGTACAATATATATAATCTTGAAAGGGTTTAATATTGATCATTGATATAGTTTGGTATCATTGATTCATATTTTTCCCTTTTATTCTGGATAGTCTCGAAGTTCACACCAAAAGCAGCCAGACTAATGATAAGATGAAATAGACAACTTTCAAAAAGATTATTTGGTTAATAGAAAGGTTGGATGTAACTGCCCTATTTGTTCATTTTGTTTCAGTTGAATACATTATTTTAAAGTCAGATATATGTTAAGTTGAGCTAATTCTTAATAACAACTGGTTGTGGAATTGAGTTCAAACGAGCTATTTCCATTTACAGAATATATTAGAATTACTACTTTCAGTTTAATTACAAGAAAGCTTATATTAGGGATACAGTAACAAGTTCAATATACAGAATATTAGATAACAAATTTGTCATATATGAAACTTTATTTGATCTGTGAAATACTAAGATTACCTTAACAAAGTTTATCAATTTAGTAAATAAATGATTAAAGAGGAAAATCTCAAAAATTAAGTTCTGGGCAAAGTTTCAAAGTGAAATGGTATTTGATTAACATATTGAACCTCATTTATGCAAAGTCCTGCAGTTTTCTTTAATTCATTAAAAATGAATGTCGCACTTTCCTATTTGGTCGATCAATGAGTTTTTACTATGGTGAAAATTTATTGAACTAAAGTTAAATTATACTAATTACTGATGAGTTCTGAATCAAATAGTTTCAAGATATTGAGGTAAATTATAACATGAAACTACTAGTCATGGAATATCCCTAAAGGCTAACTCTGTGGGATAATTTCAAATAAATCAATATAAAAACCCGAGTAATAATCAGATATATGATAAAATAATTACTTCCTCTAATTCTATTTCTCAATAGAATAGAATCACACCAACAAAAACAACCCTAATAACAAATATATTAGACAACAATAAAAAAATGAAATTTTCTACTATTTTATCTACTTTAGTCTTAGCTGCTACTTCTTTTGCTCAATCAGAATCTGACAAGACTCAAATCCCATCCGAAGCCGTCATTGGTTACTTAGACTTAGGTGCCAACAGAGATATTGCTTTATTACCATTCGGTAACTCTACTTCTAACGGTATTTTATTCGTTAACACCACCATTGCTAAGTTAGCTGCTTCTGAAGAAGGTTCCGACTTAGCTAAGAGAGAGGCTGTTGCTGAAGCTTGGCACTGGTTGGAGTTAGATAGAACTCAACCAATGTACAAGAGAGACGCCGTTGCTGAAGCTTGGCACTGGTTGGAGTTAGATAGAACTCAACCAATGTACAAGAGAGAAGCTGATGCCGAAGCTTGGCACTGGTTAGAATTAGACAGAACTCAACCAATGTACTAATTTTAATTAGCATCTTCATTGATTCAATTCCTTCTAATTCTCAACTCGTTTCAACCATTCCGTTTCCCTTTTAGTTCTCTGTTAATCCATATTTTCTTTTTCTATTTACAATATGGATCTTATTGAATATTTCAAAATTATATAAATATATAATTTTTATACATTATCAAATTTCTGATATATCAAATAAACAATAATTATATGTTTTTTAAAAAAATATCCATTATATATTATTACTACTTAGTTATTATTGTTATTATCGTGTTTGAAGTATTCGAACCAGGACCCTAGTAATGCAGATAAGAAGTTAAGTAATCTTTTTAAGAAATTTTTGTATTTAGTATGATCTGTAGCTCCAACAATTTTATTATTTTTGGGTGTAGTGCCATCGTTCTCTTGAATTTCGGAGTTGAGTAATGTGTTATCGACAATCTTCTCATCCTGAACTTCTTCCTTACATACTACACTTTCTGTTTCCTCGTTGTCTTCCAATTGATCTAGTACTTGATCTAATTCATCTGGATCTTCAGATGTAACAGTTGGTGAATAATACAATGTCTCATCCCCTGGTGTGCCTTCTACTGTGACTTTTTTTGGTGTGGATAATTGAGCAACCGGGGTAGGAGTTGACTCGTCATCACTTATCGCGTCCAATACAGTTGGATCTTCTTTTTCTTCTTCATTATTTATGATTTCTTCAATCTTCTCGTCGTTTGGAATATTAGTTAATGATGGTGCTGGGGAAACTGGACCAACTTCTTTAGTTTCATCTGTTTCAGGTTCTGGTAAAACATCATCTTCTAGCAACTCACCATCATATAATTGAAACTGAATGGCATTATTAATGTTATTGTTTTCATCAGGTACCTGATCAAAGTTATCTGACGTGAACCAATTATTATTATCATCAATGAATTTGAAATGTAGCACTAATTCAGAAGCACCATCATCATTAATATAAGGTTTAACCATGTCAGTTGTAATCTCAAACACCCACATATGGAAACCAATTATGTCATCATCTTCAATAGAACATGGATCATGTTTTTCCATGGACTTAACCTCCCAATTAGTGAAATCACCTGCAATTTTCAAGTTTTTAAAGCTCTTAGCATCATCGGGTATCACAATTTCTACCATTTTTGAACGACTTATGAGCCTATTATAGTAATCAATGATTATTCTCAAGATTTAGAAACACTCAAAATGATAACTGTGTGTCAATTGCAGCCATCTCTCTTTTATACATCTTATTTATTTATTGTTCTTTTTCCAGGAGATTGTAAACATTATGCAGGTTCTGCGGAGTTTTCTACGTGGCTCACCCTTGTTCTCTATAAATTTTTTTATTTTTTTTTCTTGATTGTGGTGCCTTTTGGATTTCCCAAGGATTTCAAAGTTAGGTCTATATTTCTTAAGTATGTGTAAAGCCCTAACTTTGTGTATTAGTACAGCGTAAAAATTGACATCTTTATATAGAGAAAGTAGGGCATGTTGTTGGATTAGTATGTAGAATGGCAGCCATATTCACATATATTTGTGAAGACCTAACTTCTGTTTAGTTAAAGAAAGTATATTATTATACTATATAAAAGGAAACTTTAATGTATATTTTATCTATATGCATATTGGATGATGATGGTTATAATGACTAAGAAACTAGCGCACTTGGTGTGGAACGTTACCACATCTGTCCTTACCGAAGTTGATCTTCAGGTTTTGGAAGCTAGGAACAGATTTTATCTTATCTAAACATAATATAGCGTTATTAATGTTAGTAAAATTAACAAAACAACATTTTTTCTCTGGTAAGAAGTTGATTTGTTCAATCTCACCGTATTGTTTGAAGATGTTTCTTAAGTTATCTTCATTGAATAATTCAGAGTTAGCCATATCGATAGTACCGATATAAATGTTTCTTGAAGCACCGTTACCGACAGCCAACGCTAGAGCATTTGGTAATGGACCAGAGTGTTTACCCCAGCCAACTTTACAACGTTTCTTTAAGATAGTTAAACCATGTAATGAACTCATAGCATAGAATTGGGCAGCAGCAGTTGGATCGATGAATGTAACAAAACAAACAAATCTATCAGATAATAACTTAATGTTTTGTAAAAGACCACCACGAACTGCATTACAGATATCTTCAACTTTAACATCCTTTGGTAAATTACCTAAATAAATAGTTCTATTACCTAAGTTATTTGGACCACCAGCAGAAGTAGCAATTGCAGCAGCAGCAGCAGATTGTTGTAATAAGGCATTGGAGATAAATTCTCTATCAGCAAATTGAACTAATTTATCAACGCCAGATTGTATACCAAGAAATTGAGCAGCATTGTGTTGTTGTGTCTTTGTGATGAATGCACATCTATCCTTACCAAAAAAAATCTTCTTCTTGGCATATTTCTCGTTAATGTTTGCTAGGTTGTTTACGACAGAAATAGCAATGGATATTGATGCAAAATGAATAAAGGCAATACCTTTATCCTTAATTAATTTGATACAGTCTATTTCACCAAACTGGCTTAAATCTTCATGTAAAGTTTGTTCATCTGTTACTGTAGGTTCATCATTTAAGTGACCGATATAAACGTTTCTGGTAGCCCCATCGTTAGCAATTTTGGCAGCTTCCATTGGATCCATTCTGTTGGTCTTACCCCAACCGATTTTGATATCTCTACCTTCGATATTTAGTCTCTTTAAAATGGCATCTGAATGAAATAATAAAGCAGAACTTTCATCAACAAATGAGATGAAAGCACACATCTTTTCAGGTAAAATTTTGACATCTTCAACAACACCACTACGAACATGATCCAACAGTTCTTTGACCGTTAGATTTGGTGGAATGTTACCTAAATAAACTGTTCTACTTGGAGCAGAAGTGAAGTTTAATGGGTTTGTAATTTGTAGAGTGTTTTGACTTGAAAATGAAGTATTGGCATTTGCTACAGCTGTTGCTGTTGCTACTACATCGTATGGTCCTTGACCACCTTCATGGTTCATGTCATTGAAGTTTAAATTTGGCATACGATTATTTAATAATAAATCATGTTGACTGAAACTGAATCTATCGTTTTCAAATTCATTAGAATTGGAACTCATGTTAAAATTTAAGTTTGTAGTTAAAAATGGTGGAGATGAAATTACAGAAACATTTTCTAAATTACCTCCATGTTGGTTGTTATGAGGAATGTTCTGGTTATTACTATTATGATGACTATGACCAAACAAGTCTAGGACATCTTGTTGACCACCCTGCTGTTCATGTTGTTGGTATTCTAGCTGTTGATCGTATTGGTATGGTGGAAAACTTTGAATATTACCTGGTTCTAACTTATCAGGTTCCGTGGTGTATTCTATATCTGGATATTGTTTATAGTTATTGATTTCATGCAACGCATAATCATCCATATGACGGTCCATATTGTTGATATTATTATTATTATTGTGGTTGTTCTTTCTGTTGTTGCTATTGAATGATGGCATATTTTATATTGTGCAAATGAGAAAATATATTGGGAATATAATAGGAAAAGGGTTGGGGAATAAATGAGATAATCTTTAAAAACACAAATGAGTAGACGGTATAAAAGCTTTTGACAAATACAGTAAATTAGGAAAGAAGTAAAATATGAAAAGAAATGAAAATTCAAATAAAATGAATAAAGAGTCCTTGGGGAAAATGTGAGAATTTATTAATTAAGTAATCGAAAATGATTTACTTGAATAACAGACGTTGTAGTAACTATCGGATATATGTCTATAATTTTTCAATTGACACTATTTTCTCTGTTTGTAAAACTAATATACAAAAGTCACAGATAGTAAAGTTGAAATAAGTTTATCTAATCTATCAAACTGCTATAGCCTATATTATATCGACTATTTCCAATGCTTTTTACTCTTATACGCCACCAATTATTACAAAAACTCCCATCAATCTCATAATTTTAAAAGATCAAATCAGCATCTTAAAAAAGAAGAAGAAAAAAATGTTTTATCGCTGAAGACGATATACATGAATTTATCAATAATGAAACTTCCTTATAATTATATATATATATATATGCTGTTATCTCGATGATACGATACGGCACTAAAAGGACTAAAGAAGCATTGTTCGATAGATTTATAATAGTTACAATGTCCAGTAATATACTACGTTTAGCTGGATTCAGAATGTTTGGCTCTCGAATGGTCTCTAGAATTGGTATGAACGGTTTAGCTCAAAATATGATAATGAGATCCACTTCTTCTTTTTCGACATTCAGCCCATTCACTAAGATTTGGACTAAACCGTTAACCTTATTAAATATAACGAGAGGTTTTAAAGTTAAATCGGCTTTAAAGAAATTTTGTAAGGATTGTTATATCGTTAGGCGAAAGGGTAAGGTTTATGTGTATTGTAAATCGAACAACAAGCATAAGCAACGTCAAGGTTAGATATATATATCATTGCAGATAAAGTATTCTATCATCCATGTATATAAAAAAGAATATTACACATTTTAATATGTATAAACAGTATTTATTAATGATATATTTTTTACTATTCTTAATTACACTATTATTTAATAATCCCATACAGATAAACCAACACCACCAATTAGTATGCTAGTTGAATCTTCACATTTAACTACATCACTCGAACCAGTATCGGCGATAGTTGTGTATTTTGATTCTTTTAATACAATTTTATCTTCGATGATATCCCAGACAAGGACTCTTTGATCGACAGAAGTGGTTAGTAGTTTTGTATCATTTTCCATTAAATTGCAAGAAGTAACAGTAGAAGATGCAGCCTTTTCATTCATGTAGGTAACTTCACCAGTGATTGTACCATTTATTTTGGTGAATTTACTAACACCTACAGCATTATCATCACCACCAGTGAAAATCTTGAAATCGTTGCTAGATTTTGAGATAGTCATAGTCTTAATACCAGATTTATGAACTTGTAACCTTAACTCAGGTTGTGTTTCAGATTTTACTAGTTCCATATTATTATTATCTATGTCAAACTTATCGGACTTAATAGATAAGAATGGAAGATCCATGGATAGGTTATATAAGACTAAGAACCCATCCGTTGGAGCAATTACAATGTATAACTCATCTTCAAAGGTTACAAAATCAGTATTAAAAATACAGCATGTTTGGTATTTAGTTGTCCATATTTCTTTGAATTCATTCTTTGAATTGTTGTAGTACCATACCTTGATTGATGAATCAGAATATACTGTAGAGACGATAAAACTGTTGTTATCGTTGTTTTGGAATACAACATCAAAATCCATAATTCTTAAATCTGGATGGGTACTTAATGTTGGTAGGATTTGTCGTATGTTGATATAAGGATTTGACTCAAATTCTACGTTTAATTTCCATAAAAATAATTCTTCTCTAGCTGAACATGAAATCATTAAATCGTTGTTTATGAACTTTAATCTTTGTAAACCGGAAACATGTTTTCTTTCAGTCCAGTAATTTACTACCTTACCATCAATTGGATCAAATTTACAGAGTTTAATGGAAGTATCCTCAGAACCTGTAACAAATAAATGTCCATTTTTTGGTTCATATTTATTATCAATTGCGTTAGGTAAAATGCTGATATCTCTGATTTCTCTACCATGAATACCATTCTCTACGGTCTCTGGGACAAATGCATTGTACATTCTTCTTAGGTGTAGTTCAGATGCTTGTATGTAGACTAGAATATGTCCATTGTTTTTTTCATTCAATTTGCATAGCTTCCATTGTCTATGGGCACCACCACAAACTTGACTGATAGTTTCGTAACCATTCGTTTCATTGAACATATAAAACAAACTAGATTTGAAACCATATGTGATATATTCGTTGGCATTATTATAGAAAGCACCTTCTAAGAAACCCTTGATTATTTTATTGGAATGAATTATTTCATGAGATAATTTATGAGCACTTAATTCAGATAAATTAACTTTAATGAAATTATAGAAGCCATCTCTATTAGTTACTGAGAAAAGATCGTAATTATCTTTAGATTCTATGTATTTGATTGAAGTTGTAGTATCACCAGGACTAATTTTTCTTATAATGTATGCGTCTTTATCTTGGTTATTCAAATCATATATAGCAACGGTACTAAATCTAGAACCCATAAGTAAATAATCATTGTGAGTTTCTAAGCATGATGATATGAAGTTTTCTGGTTTCTTAAACATATATTTCTTAACAATATCTAATGTCGAAATTTCAATTTGTAGCACTAACATTTTGTCACGTGGATTTGGTGATTCAAGAACTAACAGGCAATACTTGCTCTTAAAGGGTATTGACATAGCATTGTAAGTTTTTGCTAAATCGTTGAAATGTAGAGATCTGTATTGATCCTTCATTTCACCATCCTTGGTGAAATTCATTAATAATAAATCGCTTTTATTGTTAGAAAATATGACAACATTATTTTCACCACTTTCATCTGTAACACCATTAGTTAGGGAATATGATACTAATCTGTAGTCGATTACTATTAAGATCCAATCGCCAGTTTTTTCGTCATACTTCAAAACCTTACCGATTGAAGTAATGGCCACAAGACCAAAGTTAAACCAGTGGAAGCCCTTGAAGGATTCACCTTTGTTAATCGGAATATTAAATTGTTGAGCAATTTTATTGATATTAAAAGATTCTAGTTCGTTACCATTTCTGGATGATTGTTTTAAGTCGATTAACTTTATACGTCCATCATTACCGGTAGTGACAGCTATAGATAGATCTTCTTTTACATCAACACCCCAAACATTCTTGATTAAATGAGTTTCATAAATATTCCTCATTACTAAGCTGGTTTCGTTGGTTTTGTTGTCTTCGACAACATCCCAGATACGACATGTACAATCTTCAGACACACTAATTAATTTAGTATCGTTCTCGAAGAATTTCAAATTCCAGATTCTTGCAGTGTGACCCCAACCAACGGATAATTCCTTACCATTATTTAGGTCCCATAATCTTATAGAACGATCGTCTGAACAACTGGCAGCAAATCTACCGTTATCACTAACAACAACGTAGAAGATAGAACCTTCATGACCTGTTAAGTTGTATAACTTTTCTTCTTTTAGAAGATCCCAGATAAGTACACCGCCCATTACAGTCCCTGCATTTACTAATACTTTGTCATCAGACAATACTTTAATGGTACCTGAGTATAAGATTGATCTTTCATTTGGTAAGTTTTTCTTTGCAATAACATTACCTTCTAAATCAGCAACTATCACTAAATTATAACAAGTTAATAGATAATAGTGGTCGTCACTAAAGTTAAAAGTACCGTAGATTATCCATTCTAAATATACTTTTTCCTTTGAACTAACGTCATCGCTTTCTAATAGCTCATCAACTAAGATCATAGATACGGACTTGCTACCGTATATAATACATTTTTTACCATCTTTAGAAAAATTGAAACCGTGTACCTTGTTACATGAGAAAACTCTAACTTTGTTTATCAATTGAGCTGTTTCATAGTCATATACTTGAATAAACGGACCGACTGCAACAAACACATAGTTTGAATGCAAATCATGGAATTTTACACATAATGATGGTCCATAATGAGAGATATCCTTTAACTTACCATTCATGATAATAAGCTTAATTAATTTATAAACTATTGTTGGTTTTCTACAACACTGAGATACATTTTAGATTATACACTAACTATGTAAATGGCAATTATTTTATCATATTGAAAAATTTTTAGAAGGTGCGATGAGGTTACCCGGTAAATTTATGTATATAGAAACAACCTATAGTAAGTGGTATTAATCAATACCTTTGCTGTTGCTGTTGCTGTTGCTGTTGCTGTTGCTGTTGCTGCTGTTGTTGGTAATTAGCAGATTCAATTCGTCTATTAACTGCACGTGTAGTAGGTTGGAAAGCATTCATCATTCTTTGTTGGTTAGCACTACTATTATTTCCTATCGTATTCCTTAATGAATGTCTAGCCGATGCATTTTGTGGCATATTGTTTAAATGCATGAAACTATTATTACCATTCATCTTATTACCATTAGTGCCATTTGCACTGTTATTAAGTTGGCCGGTCCTACTCCTGTAGCTTCCGCTCGCATCCCTTTGACTGTGATTTTCTGGTTTCCCTAATGGATTGGAATCGTTATTGAACGCCATGCTTTCTTCTTTCCATATGGAAGAGAGGATTCTTTGTAATTTAGAGTTTTGTGATCCAGGTAAAAATTCTTCTATATTAACATTGTTTGATTGGGTTGTTCCATAATTTGAGAAAAATTCACTGTTAGTGTTTTGAGATCTAGAAGTTAAATGATGAGGGTTTTTCTTGCTTGTAGATTTCGATTTAGATTTCGATTTAGGATCTGCATCAGTAGTATCATTTTTGTTATTCTGTTGTTGAAATGTTTCAAATCTGGTCAAGGATGCATCTAATGGGTTATAGAATCTACGAATATTACTGTATTCGTGTGATATTCTTTCAAATTCTCTTTTAATATCAACATTTGTGGCCATGAATATAGAATCAGATGACCCATTCTGTAAAGATAGATCCATTATTGAACTCTCTCTCTGTAACCACAATTTCCGTTGAGTTCTAGAGTCACCCTCAGTATTATCAGATTTTAGGAATTGGGAAAAGTTGTTTATTTTACTACTGTTATTCTCACTATTGTTGTTACAATCATTACTAGCTTTTTGAGCACCCGATCCACTTAAAAGACTTTGAAGATTTTTTCTTTGGAATAGATTACTTAATGGTGTAGATCCTGTGTTTGAACCTGATGATCCATTCTTGGGTGTGGCAGCAGAACCAGCCATAGAACTTACTCTACTGCTGGCTGCTTTTCCTAAAACAGCTGCGGCATTTGCCCTTTGTAGATTATTTGTTAGACTTGAATATGAATTTGAGAAGTTAGATACTTTTGTATTTTGACTATTTTTTGGAATATCAGTATTTATATTTGTACTTTCAATATGTGTATTGTATTCTTGTAGATTATCTGTGATATGTTTTGGAATACTTTGTTGTATTGGTGTACGATCAATAACTGAATAATCGCTCGAGTTCTTGAAATTTTCCAGTTTTGATTCCGTTGAATCACTAATTTGATTCATCGCATCGTTGTTTGTATGTAGTTCGTTGGATAAGGAATTTTGGATAGATGGTGGATTTTCAAATCTTCTTTCAACCCCGGTAGATTGTGATAATATCATATCTGGGATGTATTGGTCTGTCATACTGTTTGTTGGATTGTTTGAATTAGATTGGAGATCTTTATTTTCTTTATTGGAGTGTCTACCATTTTGCATGGGAATACTATCTGTATGGATTGAGTTATTGTTACTTTCGTCTTTTTCTTTTTTAATCTGTCTGGTTAATTCATTTGAATGTGGTATCATATCATCATCTGGATCGATATTCTTTAAGGTAGTACTACCAATATGATCATTACTATTTGATAATTCATTGTCCCGTATATTATCTAATTGTTCATGACTTTCAATGTTTAAATTGCTATCAAATTTAGCTGTGTCAACACTTGGAATTGTCTTTAGAGATGATGCTTTCAAATTCCCGCTCTCTCTCGTTAGGTTGACTTGATCTAGATCATTATTAAAAGATTTTTCTTTCGAAGATATAAGATTAGAAGGAGGTTTATAACTTAATCGATTAACAGTAGACTTTTTTGATTTAAAAGATTCTTGCTTTGAATTATTTTTTTGCTCCATTAAACTATCGATAGATATGATTCTTTCCCCTGGAGATATAATACTGTCGTCACTACTATTATTTGCACTTGATACTTCTTTTTCACCATGTTTAACTTCTTCTTCATCAGTAAAATATTCGACTTCTTCTTCTTCTTCTTCTTCTTCTTCTTCTTCTTCTTCTTCTTCATCACCTGTAGTACATTCGCCATGGTCGTCGGAGAAACTACTATCATTTGCACATTTCATGCTAACCACTGAATGTGTACTCTTTGTTCTTCTAGGCTTTAAACCAGGAATTCCCATCCACATGCCAGTACCATGGCCATGACTATGTATTCCATGACTTCCGGGGACACCGACAACATTAGGATTAGATCTTACTCTAGCCAATGCCGTCATATTTAGTCCACTGATAGTTCTTTTTCTAAATAGTGCATCACTAGAAGATGTGGCCTTCATTGGATCACGGTCAATTGTAGTCCCATCATGAGTTAATACTTTTCTCAACCCTTTGAAACTTGCTGTACTCTTTGCACGAGACCTGCTCGTGAATTGTCTTATTGGTTTTATCTGTCCATGGGGGAATTGTGATGCAGCGATGTTAATCCCACTTTGAGACGTATGGTGCAATGGTTCCACACTTTTACCTCTGTGGCCCATTTTAACTTATAATTACTTGATATACTAACTTGTACTTGTCGGTACTTGTTTATTCTTTGTAAATGTATCCTTTAATATACACAGATATTTTTTCATCATTATTATATTATAATAAATTAAAGATAAAAAAAATGGCATATATGAAATTCATATAAAAGGATAAACTATAGAACACCTATCGACAAATAAAACATATACAAAGATAAATAAGTTTTCAACTAAACACGATGGATTTGTTCAAAGTTGGTGATTTCTACACTCAAAGGATCTTTAATTCCCAAGCCAGGGGAAACAATGGCAAAAGTTTCGGTATTAATGATATTGGTGGCACTTCGAGCTCCGGTGGTGTGTTAAATGAAAATAGAATCAAAGTACTGTTATTAGACAAGGATACAAAGTCCATTATTTCTATGTGTGCCACTCAAAGTGATTTATTAAATCATGAAATCTATCTTGTGGATACTGTAGAGAACAACAATAGGGATATCATGAGACACCTAAAATGTTTAGTATATGTGAGGCCCACGGATGACACGATTAATTGCTTAGTAAGGGAACTAGATAATCCAAAATATGGTGAGTATCACATCTTTTTTAATAACATGGTTAGTAAGTCACAGTTGGAAAGATTAGCAGAAGCTGATAATTTAGGTGCAGTTGTAAAGGTTGAAGAAATCTTTCAAGATTACCAAGTATTGAATGAATATCTATTTTCATTTGATATGCAAAATGAATCTTTGTTAAGTAATCAAATGATATGGAATGAATCTAGTCTAATAGATTGTACAAATAGTCTAACATCGTTATTATTATCCTTAAAGGTTAAACCGGAAATTAGATATGATGCTAGAAGTAAATTTTGTTTACAATTATCTAAGAAGATAGATGAGTCTATTAGAACTAACGAAAAGGCTTTATTTGACTTTCCAAAGATGGATTCTCAACCATGTTTAATAATATTAGATAGAAATGATGACCCATTTACGGCTTTATTACAACCATGGACCTATCAATCCATGATTAACGAATATATTGGTATTGAAAGGAATATTGTTAATTTGGCTGGTGTTCCAGGATTAGATAAAAGTTTAGAAAAGGTTACTTTATCATCCAAAGATGATCAATTTTTCCATGATACGATGTATTTAAACTTTGGTGAATTAGGTGATAAAATTAGTGATTATGTGAGTAAATATAAGGATACTACCCAAACCACAAGTCAAATTGAATCTATTGAAGATATTAAAAAATTCATGGAGAAATATCCTGAATTTAAGAAACTTTCCGGGAATGTCTCGAAACATATGGCTATTGTTGGTGAATTAGATAGACAATTAAAGGCTAAGGATGTCTGGGAGATTAGTGAAGTTGAGCAAAATTTAGTCGTACATAAGGATTATCAAGATGATTTTGAAAGTTTATTAAAAGTATTGAATAATGAAAAAGTTGATAATTATTATAAATTAAAGATCAGTTGTGTTTATTTATTGAGACATGATGAGCTTAATGGTACTGGTACTTCACAAATTAGTAATATTAATGAAATATTTGAGACATTAAAGAAATTTTTACCAATTGAAGATATTAATTATTTGCATAAATTTAGAAAACATTTCCAAGATTATAATAAAGGTAGTAAAAGATCATCTAATGCTAACAGTAATTCCAGTGCCGGTAAAGATGATTTATTGAGTGAATTAACGAAGAGGTTTAATTCAAAGATGGATCTTCATAGACGTTTGCATGATAATTCTACAGAGAATGTTTATATGCAATATATTCCAAAGATTTCCTCAATTTTGACAGAGTTATCCAATAATAAATTATCTGATTCTGAGTTTAAATTTTTACATACTGGAAAGAACGTCATGGTTGTTCCTCAGGATATCATTTTATTTATTGTTGGTGGTGTTACATTTGAGGAATCACGTTTCGTTAATGAATTTAACGAGATGATGAAGGATAAGCAAGGTGGTAGGATGAGATGTATATTGGGCGGTACGTGTATACTTTCTACAGATAAATATGTAAATTCTTTACGTTAACAGAATTTTTGTTGCCAGTCGACTAAAAATTCGGTTAAATCGTTCATTGATGATAAATTTGAGTTATTTTGTGAGAATATATTATCTATTTTGGTAATGAATTGTTTGTTTTCGACGAACTGTGATAATGATTCTTTTGAGTCTTGTTCTTGTTCTTGTTCTTGTGATATTTCTTCTTGAGTTCTAGAGATGTATTCCAGGATTGCGATTATTCTTCTGCGCATTTCTAATAGAGACGTTTGTTTTGGTGGTAATCTTGGTTTGATTGGGTTGTTTAGGTCTATGTTTGCAGATTTTGGAGTTGGCCCTGGGGTTGGAGTGTGACGAGTGTATTTACGTTTTGTTACACGTTTTGGTGGAGCTTCTTTAACTATTGGAGGTTCTGGTAGTATATATAGTTCTGCAGTGAGTTCTTCTTTTGGTTCCTCTGGTTCTTCCTGGATTTCTTCTTGCTCCACATGCTCTACCTGTGGCTCATCCTCACGTCCCCCACGGTTCTCGAGTTTCTCAGGTTTCTCGGATTCCTCACGTTCCTCTGCATCTTCACCTCCGGGCACTGTTGATTTGCTTTCCTTTATAGCCTTCTCCAGCATCAACTGGTATTGGATTTCTTCTCTTGCTTTAAACGTCGCTCTTTTCCTATCGTTCAATTTCTGATCCTCATCCTCTTCCTCCTCTGGATCATCTTCTGGATCCTCTTCCTCTTCCTCCTCTTCTTCTTCATCTTCTTCAAGAGATTCCTCCTGTGCTCGTACACTACGCCTGGAGTATCTTTTCTTCTCCTGCACAGGTTTATAAATGGATCTATTGAGTCCTACATCAGTGGTGTATAAGTGGTGCAATTCAGGCTTGCATCGTTCACACCAGTACTTATCTGGTGCATCCTGCTGTCCTCCAGTGATTCCTACACAGTAACCGTGTTGCCATACACCACAGGATTCACATTGGATATACATACCTGATTCCTCAGGAGGGTCGGTCTCACCACAGACACAACGTGTCTCCTCTTCTTCCTCAATCTCTGGTGTCTCGTCAGTGTTACTCATGTGTACTTTATCCTTTTTGGGCTTTGCTTTAAGTGATACTAATGATTCAAGTTATGAAGTTAAGGGTTTTAATTTGATATACCCCGAGACCGGGTAACTGTTGCACCTTAGCAGTTTGTATTCCAATTTTTCCAATCGGTGCTCTACCATCACCACTGGTCTGACAGAATCACTATCATCAGCAACACATCCAAACAACAACATATCTCGGGTTTCTCTACTATCAATAGTCCATTATTATTATTATTTAATGCTATTAGTGCGAAATGACAGACGTGGTGGAATGGAAATTACCCCGCCAGTTCAACAAAATGAACAACGAATTTGATAACTTTTTATAAACAGGTGTTGGAAATAAGTAAGTCTTTAATTCATCAGGAAGAGAGCTGTAAGAGAACACGACAACGCAGACACATGAGAAGCCCGTCCTATACAGATAATAACTTCAACCTACCGAATCAATCTACCAGCTCAAGCAAAGAGAACGCCGCCAATGACGAACTCTCCTCCACAAACACTAACGAACCTAATGAACCAGATGATAGTAGGCCCCCTACTATCAACTTACATAACGACCCAACCAAATATAGCAAAGCACTTCACAATAACGATATAGCGCTACACTTTCCATTGCCAACGTTTGTGAAACCTTCAGCGGCTACCAGCCTCTTATCCACTTCGTTGGCTTCGTCAATCTCCTCCTCAGACTCTTCTCTCTTCTCATCTTCCCTTTCATCTGCATCTACTTCTCCAGGTTACTTTAAACCCAATAAGCCATCCATTCTATCTACGTCAATTTCTTCTTCAGCTTCGAATTCTAATAGTTCATCGCGTTCTTCTTCGGAATCGTCTTCCCCAACACAACATACTCATGTCCATTCTCACAAATCTTCAATCTTCATTAAGAGATATCTAAATGACAAAGATTCAAAAGAAGGTATCTATATAGATGATATGATTAAGAAGTTAATCTATTTGAACACCACACAAGCACCTGCAAAACAAAAGAAACAAGCGTTCCCATTCCATTCTTGGGAAATACAATTAGTTTGCTCAGTAGTAAGAGAAATCTTCTTAAATCAACCAACTTTACTAAGACTACAAGCCCCGATTAAAATCGTAGGTGACTTACACGGACAATTCAACGATTTGTTAAGAATCCTAAAACTGAGTGGTTTACCAAGCGAAACTAATTACTTGTTCCTAGGTGATTACGTCGATAGAGGTAAGCAATCCCTAGAGACTATCTTACTTCTATTATGTTACAAGATTAAATATCCAAATAATTTCTTCATGTTAAGAGGTAATCACGAATCTGCAAACGTAACTAAGATGTACGGTTTCTACGATGAATGTAAAAGGCGGAAATCTACTAAGGTTTGGAAATCTTTTATCGATGTATTCAACTGTTTACCATTAGCAGCTACCATTAATGATAAAATCTTTTGTATTCACGGTGGTATCTCTCCAGACTTGAAGAGTCTAAACCAAATTAATAACGACATCGTTAGACCAACTGATATCCCAGATGAAGGCCTCATAACTGATTTACTATGGAGTGATCCAGACTCTACTGTCAAGGACTGGTCCTTAAACGATAGAGGTGTCTCTTATACTTTCTCCAAGAATAATGTTCTCGATTTTTGTTCGAAATTTAAATTTGACTTAATCATTAGAGGTCATATGGTCGTCGAAGACGGTTACGAATTCTTTGCAAAGAAAAAATTAGTTACTGTCTTTAGCGCACCAAATTACTGTGGTCAATTCCAAAATTGGGGTGCGGTATTATCCATAAATACAGGATTAATGTGTAGTTTCGAATTATTAAAACCACATAGATTGAAAAGATCTAAATCTTAATTTTTATGTTAATGCTGAATCTTTCGTGAATATTTTTTTTCAAATTATTCTTATTTATATATACGTATTGATATATATCTTATTTAAAAATTATTATTAATTTTTGTTCTAGAAACTACTCCAATTCCAATCAACTGGAACACTACCAGCTACACTCTCACGTCTATCATCGACACCACGGCTGCCAATTTTTCTCCTCATTGGAATTAAATCATCACTATCGTTACTTTGCTGTTGTAACTCTTCCATACGTCTCAATTTACTCAATTTAATATCTTGCATGTATTTCTCATTACCAAGCCAGCAATCATGGCATACTTTAACTAACATACCACCGCCAAACTGTCTCAATTGACAAAATTTAGCCTCAGAGTTCAGATATACTGACTCGCTAACATCTTTGACACAGAATATCTCACCACAATGACGGCAATGATGTCTTCTTTCCATCATTGAAAACCTAACACGACATTTACGACAATTAGATCTCTGAGCATCTGGAACCCAATGTGCTCTCGTTGGTGGTCTTGGCTTCATACGCATGTCACTTTCACTTGGTGTAGTACCATTATAATATGTTACTAATTCACTGAATTTTTGCTTATAGGTATCATACAAGGAACTAGCAGTGGAATGAATACTGGATTGAGAGTTTATACGAGATCCACTGTTACTTTCATAATTATTTGAATAATGTGCAAGGTAATCGCGAGCACTAGCGTTACTTACAATGTCGTTGAACTCGTCTTGTTGTTCAGCTATGCTAGCAGCACCATGATGTCCGCCATCTTGGAAATCCTCATTGGTTAAGTTTGTCTCTGCTACGTTACGTAGTACAGCAGGTACATACAATGGTTTCTTTGGATTATTAATCTGTTTAATGAATTTTTTAGGTTTTGATGCATTGGCGTTACTAACATGGCTGGAGTTTGTCATTATGGAATTTGTTGAACCAGTTTGATATAAATTTGGTTTCCTAATCATATCTTCAGATGGAAAGTGTCTAGTTGGTTGTCTAACAAAATTACTACTGTTATTTTGCATCATTGGATTAAAATTACTGATATTGTTTTGAATCATTGGATTGAAATTTGATGGGGTTTGTTTTGGTAATTGTGATGGGAGCTCATTGTGTAGTTTGTTGTTGTTATTGTTAATGCTGTTATTATTAGTGTTGTTATGAATATTATTATCTTTTAAAGTCATCAAGTTAACTTTACTGTTGATATGACTTTGGCCTTGAGTTAATGAATCGTTTCTCGTTCTCAATGGTGATTTCTCTAGTTCTCTTCTAGGTGAGGTTGTCGCAATCTCAGTCTTTGTAGTAAAATTGGATGCAGAACGACCGATTCTTAAAGTCTGGTCATCATCGTCGTCAAGCTCGCTTTCTTCATCTTGTTGTTGTTCAATAGTCGTCGTGGCAGGTATTTCATCCATATCATTTGATGAAGGTATTGAATTACTGTTATTACCAAAATCGATATTATTATTACCGATTTTCAGCACGGAAAGTTTTCTTAATGCATGAGTAGTTAAATCATGAGAAGATAAAACTTCTTCCTCCAAGTTAGCATCATCCTCGATAGTAGTCTTAACGGTACTTACTGTAGATGTGTCAGATTGTGAATCTTGTGTTCTAACTCTATTTAAACTATCGCTTGAATTCCCTTTGAAATCTTCTAATGCCATTCCTTTATCGTCTGTGAATGGTAATTGTAAACCAATCTCAGAATCCTGATCAGTACTACTAGTTGAAGCGTTCAAAGTATGCCTTACACTGGTAGATAAATTTGTATTTGAACTATCGTTCCGTTTCATCTGTTTTGCGTTAATTCTATTATCTAATAATGATTTTAAAGATAAACTGCTCAATACACTTTGCTCAGATTGTGTTCTAGACTTGGGTATGATCTTAACTTTCTCAAACGTTATAGTAGAGTTTGAACGTTGGTTCTCCAGCCCTACAGAACTGTTGACTAATCTTGAATACGATTTTTTACGTTGTATATTGTTATTACTCCTACTATTATTACGCCTTAGGGATGAATTCTGAATACTATCCCCATTGAACGAAGTATTCGCACTATCTGTATTCATAACAGCCCCCGAACTCTGTTTCTCCATGCCAAGCTCCATAGCTCTCTCATATTCAACTTCTTCTTCAAGTTCCTCTCGTATAGTGGGTGTCATTTGAGTCATTGATTCTGTAAAATTGCTGCCCATCATTGTTGTAATTTGTAATCTTAGGCTTAAAAACTTCGCTTTTTAAAATAGGTATTCGTACAACTCACAGCACAACCAGGTATTATATATATATATGGCAACTTTCCTGCGATGATGCCCTTAACACTTCTCTAAATCCTGTCGAAACACTACCACTCTTCTTCTTCCATCGTTCTTTTCTTTCCTCCTAAGCTTAGAAATTTATGCAGACCACTTCGTTATCAACGACATGACTACAAAAAAATTAAAAAAATTAAATTATTTCAAACCCTAACTTTTTTCGTCTTTTGATATTCAACCCTAATGAGTCGCGAAACTTTTTTTTTTTTTTTTTTTTGAAAAATTTAAATTTTATAATTTACGTGTCTTCTTTTTTTTCAGTTTATTTTTTTATTTTTTTTTGATAATCAGCTCTTAATTAAACGTGTCCATTAGGATAAGTTTGTATTAAAATTAATTTAACGTGTAACTTTTTTTTTCATATATATTGTTTTCTTGATATTTAAAGTTAATTAATTAGTTAACAATTGATTTCGTGTTATACTTTAGTTTATCTATTATAGATCTCTAAAGGCATTTTGACATACTTTTTAAAGGTTAAATTAATATTATTTCCAATAACTATGTCAGACGTTGATCAAAAAGCACAACTTCAAAAGAAAGGCAAAGTCTCTGAAGTCAATGCTGCCGTACAACCTGTAACTGACAAGGATTGTTCCTCTATCAAATGGTTTTTATCTTCTATAAAGACATTAATCTTTATTTCTATTATAGTCGCATCCATATCATCAAGATTATTCTCTATAATTAGATTTGAATCTATTATTCATGAATTCGATCCATGGTTTAACTACCGTGCTACCCAATATCTAGTAAATAACTCCTTCAAGGATTTCTTAAACTGGTTCGATGAAAGAACATGGTATCCATTAGGTAGAGTTACCGGTGGTACTCTATATCCAGGTTTAATGACTACATCTGCCTTAATCTGGCACGGACTAAGAAAAATCGGTTTACCAATCGATATTAGAAACATATGTGTCTTATTCGCTCCTGCATTCTCCGCTGTTACAGCTTACGTCACTTACAAGTTAACTTGTGAATTAAAAGACCAAAAGGCTGGTTTATTGGCTGCTGCTTTTATCGGTATTGTCCCAGGTTATATCTCCAGATCCGTTGCTGGTTCTTACGATAATGAAGCCATTGCTATCACTTTACTAATGGTCACTTTCATGTTCTGGATTAAAGCTTTAAAGCAAGGTTCCGTCTTAAACAGTGTCCTAGCTGCTGTCTGTTACTTCTACATGGTCTCCGCTTGGGGTGGTTACGTTTTCATCACTAACTTAATTCCTTTCCACGTCTTCTGTCTAGTCCTAATGGGTAGATACACCTCCAAGATATATGTTGCCTACAACACTTGGTTCGTGATCGGTACCGTTGGTTCTATGCAAATTCCATTCGTCGGTTTCTTACCAATTAGATCTAACGATCATATGGCCGCTTTAGGTGTCTTCGGTTTATTACAAATCGTTGCTGTTGGTGATTTCATCAAGGCTAAGGTCTCCGCTAAGAAGTTCAAGATCATCATGTTAGTTTCTGTACTAATCATCATGATTGTCGGTGTTGCTGGTTTATTCGTTCTAACTTACGCTGGTTTAATTGCTCCATGGACCGGTAGATTCTACTCACTATGGGATACTTCTTACGCTAGAATTCATATTCCAATTATTGCCTCAGTCTCTGAACATCAACCTATCACATGGCCAGCTTTCTTCTTAGACACTCACTTCTTAATCTGGATCTTCCCAGCTGCTGTCTTCTTATTATTCCTCGAATTAAAGGATGAACACGTCTTCATCATTGCTTACTCTGTCCTATGTTCTTACTTCGCTGGTGTCATGGTTAGATTAATGTTAACTCTAACTCCAGTTATCTGTATCGCTGGTGCCATTGCACTATCCAAGTTATTCGACATTTACTTAGATTTCTCTTTCATCTTCTCCATGGAAGGTGCTAAGTCTCCAAAGAAGAGTTTCTTCAATGCCTTAACCCGTGCTGTTGTTACCGCTTCCTTCATTTACTACCTATACTTATTCGTTTTCCACTGTACTTGGGTTACTTCATCCGCTTACTCTTCCCCATCTGTTATGTTACCATCTCAAAACAAGGACGGTTCCTTAGCTATTATCGATGATTACAGAGAAGCTTACTACTGGTTACGTATGAACACTGATTACGACTCCAAGGTTGCTTCATGGTGGGATTACGGTTATCAAATCGGTGGTATGGCTGACCGTACCACTTTAGTTGATAACAACACCTGGAACAACACTCATATTGCTATCGTCGGTAAGGCCATGGCCTCCCCAGAAGATGTTTCTTATGAATTATTAAAGGAACATGATGTTGATTACGTCTTAATCATCTTCGGTGGTGTCTTAGGTTTCGGTGGTGATGATATTAACAAGTTCTTATGGATGATCAGAATCGCTGAAGGTATCTGGCCAGAAGAAGTTAAAGAAAGAGATTTCTTCGTAAACCAAGGTGAATTCAGAGTTGATGAGCAAGCTTCTGAAACTATGAAGAAGTCCTTAATGTACAAGATGTCCTACAAAGATTTCCCAGAATTATTCCCTAACGGTGAAGGTCTTGACAGAGTTCGTCAACAAACTGTTAAGCCTTCCGATGTCGAAGATTTAGATTACTTCGATGAAGTCTTCACTTCTGAAAATTGGTTAGTAAGAATCTATAAATTAAAGGACTTAGATCTTGAAGGTAGATCCTTAGCTGATGTCGGTTCCTTTGAAAGAACCAAGTCAAAGAAGAGAACCGCTAATAAGAAGCCAGAAATCGATTTAAGAGTTTGATTTCTCCTCTTTTTATCTGTACATGTATATGAATATAAATACTTTTATATCTAATTAAAATAAAGTGAAGTATAAAAAATAAAAAAATGAACATTATTAAGAACGTATGACAATCTGTTATTATTTATTTAAATATACATATATTATATTATAGTATGTTTTGTTTAATTAGAAATTTCAATGGTTGTCTTAGTTTCCTTCTTTTCTTCTGGTTTTGGAACAGCTTCCTTAATGACTAATTCGTTGACTAAGAATTCAATGGTACTTAGAACACTAGTTAAAGCCCACACCCAAATACCTAAAGAAACACCAACAAGTTCACCAGAGTAAACTGGAATTTTAGAGCTGATGAAAGTAACGTCATGGATTTGGTTAACTCTATGAAGAATGAAACTTAATGGGTACATAGCAACAAATAACCAACCTTGGTTACAGATACCATTTAAGATATGAGGGAATATCTTATTTGATGGTAAATAATAAACAATTTCCTTACCTTTCCATAATTTCAAAGCTAAGAAAGGTAATGTTAAACCTATTAATTTAACATTTTTTAAAGATTTATTAGCTTGACTGTTTTGGCTATGTAATTGTGCTTTTAGTTCCTTTAATTCTGCACCTAAAGCATCTGCCTTTCTGTTGTTCTTGGTCCATTTGGCATAGTTATCTTGAGCAGAGATAGAGTTGTTTGCCTCTTGTAAAGTTACTTGTTCATGTAATTTAGCTCTGTATGTCTTATACGTGGCAGTATTCCTTAGGGAAAATTGATTAACCCACGATTCATGATATTTACTAGAATATTGTAAAAACTTTGTCACTGTAATAAAGACTACAGTGAGAATTAGTACCCAATTTTCGATCATCATTTTGCTTTGATCCCTTTGTATTGGATTTATTACTAAATGATTTGTATGTTTTTTTTTTGAACTTCTAAAAAATTAACTTAATTGTTTTTTCAAGTTGGGAAAATTTTTCTCATAATGAAGGAAATAGTCATTACAATAAAGGATAGTTCAGTCATTATAAGCAGACCGAACCAATTCATCTCTGTAGTTTAATCTAGTAAAGTATAATTACTATTACAAGAAACGGATTATAGCGTTAAAACAATATTTAAACCTGTGAATTTGTGTTAATCATGTCAAATGAATATATAGGAGATCACACTCACTCCTCAGATGAGGATAGTGGCAATTACGACGAATGGATCCCATCGTTCTGTTCTAGATTTGGTCATGAATACTTCTGTCAAGTTCCAACTGACTTCATTGAAGACGACTTCAATATGACGTCGCTAGCGCAAGAAGTACCACATTATCGCAAGGCCTTAGATTTAATATTAGATTTAGAAGCTATGAGTGACGATGATAACGAAGAAGATTATGAAAACGATGTTAAAATGGAAGGTAACGGAAATGGCATAAGTAATACTAATGCTAAAGATAAGAATAAACCACAGATTGTCAACAGAAGCATCATTGAACACGCTGCGGAACAATTGTATGGTTTAATCCACGCCAGATATATTTTAACCAAACAAGGTTTACAAGCCATGGCTGAGAAATTCGATCACAAGCAATTCGGTACCTGTCCACGTTTCTACTGTAATGGTATGCAATTATTACCATGTGGTTTAAGTGATACTATTGGTAAGCATACAGTAAGATTATATTGTCCAAGTTGCCAAGATTTATACTTACCTCAATCCTCTAGATTCCTTTGTCTTGAGGGTGCATACTGGGGTACTAGTTTCCCAGGTGTCTTTTTAAAACATTTTAAAGAATTGGAAGATTATGTAGAACGTAAGGGTAAGGAATCTTATCAATTGAAGGTCTTTGGTTTTAGAATTAATGATGAAGCTGTCTCAGGTCAAAGAATGAAATGGTTAAGACAATATCCTGCTACTGATGAAGAATGGGATGAATTTGCCAAGTGTAAATTCGAATTACCAACAGTGTAAGCATATGTACCAACCTATATAAATAATAAATATTGTAATGACATAGAAATTTTAAAAAAGAAGTGTGCTATATTATTCTATATAATGAATTGTTTGTGTATGTACATGTCTATGTTATGTTTAATGGACTAACTCTAATGGCTTACCTGGAGCCCAATCTTTAATGGCCGATGCCAGATTGCTCCAGTACTTCAATTCCACAGTTAATTTAATTGCTGTTTCAAAGTCTTTTTCTGCAAAGGCAGCATCTAGTTTTGCTTCAATATCACTTATTCTTACTTTGTTAGTCTTTTCTATATTTCTCACATCTTCTTCACTGGACATCTCAGATAGTTCTTCGTGTATATCTATAATTTTCATTAGCAATTCAGAATCACTCTTTGTAATACGTTCTTTAACTTCATCTTGAGTAAGATCGATGTCGTCAAGAACTTTAATCAAATATTGAGATCTGGATAGTGAATCCTTTAATGTATGATAAGCCTTGTTCAATAGTGATGATTGATCCTCACTACCTGCTGGAATAGAACTATCTTTGTCTTTGAGCATATCAGGGTGGAATTTTGTTTGCAAAGAACGGTATTCCTTACGCAATCTTGCTTGATCTACTTCCCAAATAGGTTTCTTATCGATAAAAGTATTAGGAAATAAATCATAATATGTCGTTGACTCATACCTTCTAGCAATTTTAAAAACAGATTTTGATCTAAATAAAGGTGATTTACTTAACCCGCCTAGTCTGGTAATCTTTAGCATCTTTGGTTCTTTTGTAAATCGATATTTATTTCTCTACTATATCCTTCACCTTATTTTTTGATTTATAATCTTTGAATGGCTTAAAATTTCAGAAAGTTGATCGGACCTCACAGGAAAATAAAATATTTAAGAATCTTTCAGGTGCCATACAACAAAGATCTGTCACTTAAGCCGAACCATAATAAGAAATCATATTCCAAGCTATACTTTGGGTAGCAGAATCATCTTTGCACGATATGGATATTGCTTGTAAATTGGTTATTACACAACCGATGTACTTTACAGAACCTTGTAAGAAATGTGGGTACTGCAAAAATGAGAAGACAAATAAGGAAGACTACTTTTCCTTAAAATCCTGGTACAATAGTCATGAGAAAGATCTAGATACAATAGATATTGAAAATTGCACAGTTGGTTTCCAATGTGAGAATATGACAGTAGAAATGTATGATAAATTATGTAATATGGGGTTTAGAAGATCTGGACATTTCATTTACAAACCAGATCTGTTGCGAAGTTGTTGTAGATTGTACACAATACGTACGGAACCATCCCAAGTACACTTAACAAAGGAATATAAGAGTTCAGTGAAGAAATTTAAGCATCATATATTAGAACCAGAACAAGTGAATGAATCTATGAAGAACAAGAAGAAAAATGAACCATTTGATTACATCAAAGAATTCATTGAAATGAAAGAAAATTCAAAATCTTTTTATACCAAATTTGAGCCAGCTATATACACTGACGAAAAGTATGAATTATTTGGTAAATATCAAGAAACTGTACATAATGATTTTAAACACAACAAAAAATCCTTTGAAAGATTCTTGTGTGATTCCCCATTTCCAGATAATGTTAAGTATGGGACACAAGAAGAATGGGACCAATTGAATGAATGGGATGAAATGGAGCCTACCGATATCCTGAAGAGAATAGGTCCTGCTCATGAGTGTTACTACTACAATGATAAATTGATTGGAATTGCCGTAACCGATTTTTTACCTAGTGGTCTGTCTTCAGTATATTTTATTTGGGATCCAGATTTTAAGAAATGGTCATTAGGTAAGATCAGTGCTCTAAGAGAACTTTCAATTCTATCCAAAATCAATAGACCATATTACTATCTTGGTTATTATGTAGAGGATTGCGGAAAGATGAATTATAAAGGAGCCTATGGTGGTGAACTACTTGATATTTGCAACAGCAAATATGTATCGTTAGACTTCCTGAAAAAGAGTAAAATGTTAGATAACGGTAAACTATTCACTATAAGGGATAAGAGTGATGGAGAACTAAGAAAAGAAATAACACTTAATGATAAGCTTGAAAAGGGGTTTCCTACTTATGATATTGATGCTGATGTCGAAAATGTTGCTGATCGTTTGTTTGGTAAGGAAGGAATAGCATTTAATACAGAGAACAACAACAAAACAATCGATCGTTTACGAGAATATGGTATTGGTTATTCAGAGGATAACTTTACTGATCTTTTCAAGGTAAAAGGGCCTGAAGCTAAAGTTAATTCTGATGAGGAAGAGACCAATGAAGAGACTACTGAAGAAGAAGATCTTGAAAAGTTGGATAAATTGAAAAAACTACCTATCGTTATGCCGGGTATTTTACCTCTATCAGAGCTGCTAAAAATGGTTGAAAGCGACCAAATTACAGAATTAAATGGAAAATTAATGATTTACGATACTCAATTATTCAGAATACGTCCAATATTTAATTTTGATAACGAGTCAGAGCAGATTAAAGTAATTACCTGCAATTTAATTCGTATTCTGGGATTAGAATTAACCAAGAGTGCATTGGTTATTGTATAAACCTGTATGTTATAGATATTGTACCTATTTGTATATATAAGCATCATGTATAACCATTAATATATTTTCAAATTTGTAACATAGTATTTTAATTTTTAGCTTTTTCTTCGATCATATTATATGTATAATTAAATTTGACATTTTTTTCCGATGGTTATACCGAAGAGGTGAAAAAAAATACAAATATTGAAATTTAAAAGCTGTCAAAATTACTTTTGATTAAATAGAGAAATTTACTGTTTATAAAATAGATCAAGGGACCGTCAGTAAAAGTTTACAGGTAATATCATCTACCATGAGTAGCATCCAGGAAGTCGTGGGACTCATCGAAGCCCTATACTCTCCAAATCCATCATTTGATATAAACCACATACAACAAACCTTACAAACAATTCAAAAAGCCAAAGAGGGATTCGATCTTGCTAAAGAGTTACTATCCAATCCATCCTATAGTCCTAATGTTAAATACTTTGGAGCTTTAACTTTAGCTGTCCAATTAAATTTAAATGCTGACTCTGAGGAAAGTTTGTGGAATCTTTTCAAAGCAAACTTGATGTACCTGGTCAAATTTTGTGGTACTTATGCATACGATCCTCGTGGTAATGGTTCGTTATTTATAACTATTAAAAAGTTAATGTCTAATCTTTCATTTATTTTTACAAATATCAATGAAACTTCTACAGATAACATTGATACTAATTCATTCCATATTGGTAAGTGGAACAACCCAATCAACACATTCATTAACCTTTTATCCAATTATAAATTCACACCTGGTTCTCCAGAAGGTTGGAATAATATAGACGATCCTAATATGAACCAATTAATGCAACAATCGATTAATGGTGAAGTCTCATATAATGATATGCTCAAATTTGTATCTACTTCTCATATTTTTAATGAATTTGTCTTATCATTTACAGAGATTATTGTCGAAGATTTGACTAAATTCCAATCTAAGCAGCATGGTATGAGTGGAATTCATACTATTGTTCATGAGCATCTATACATTTCCACTATGGCATTATTAAACATTAATTTAACATTAAAATTAAGTAATGGTAACAACAACTTAGAGGTCAACGATATTGTCTTCAACTGTGCAAACGCATGGATTAATTACATATCTATGACTCGTAATATGTCATCCAATGGTTCCATGGATCTTTCTGAAATATTCCAAAATTTAATAAACATAATGTGTCAATCTACAGAACAAACAGATAATTTTACTATTGCAGAAAAAGCCTTAACTATTTTTAGTAATGTGTTCGCCAATGATCCAACTTTAATGAGTTTTGATCTACGTCAACAAATTGAAATTATCTTTTTAGGTATCTCGAGATCAGCAATACCAAATATTGATACTTCTAAAAATGCATGGATGTTGCAATATATGAATTATTTAGTCACAAATGAAATGACTTCAGAATTAAAAGAATTATCCATCTGTATTGTTGATTTCTTACAAATTAATAATTTGGATGTTTGTAATAAATTATTTACTACAATCCATACTAAGGATGTCAGTGTATCTCAAGAATATATTAAAGTTCTACTACAAATGACGAATTTCCCATTGCTGCCTGTATTGCAAGAATTTTTCTCTGTAAGAATGGTCGATTTCTGGTTAGATCTTGCTGATTCATTTTCAAATCTACCAAATGAGGTTTTGCTACCAAATGCCACTCAAATCGGTATTGATATTTTCCAACAGGTTATTAATATTTATTTGCCAAAGATTTCTTTAGCTAATAAGCAAAAAATAATGGAAGAAGACGATAATGATGGTACTTCGGTTCATGAATTTGATGATTTCCGTAGTGCTGTTACTGATTTGAGTCAGTCGTTATGGACTATCTTAGGCAACGAACACTTAACTAATGTTTTGGTTTCTGGTATTGGTCATTCTGATGCTAGTTCAATCCCAGCTGAATCTAGAATGGAAACGTTTTATCATATTGAGTCCATGGCATTCTTAGCTAATGCTTTAATGGTCGATATGTCTTTATCGGATAGCCCATGGATCATGAATGTTTTAAACAAGGATATTTTCTTTATTAGAAATGTTCTATTATTATTGCAAACTGGTATTCAATTGCCTTCAGATAATAAGATTTCGGTCATGTTAAAGGTTGATTTCATAAGAACAGGTTCAAATTTAATTGGTACAATGGCTGGCTATTTGAAACGTAATTCTGGTGATCTAAGTTTATGCATTGAATCATTAATGCAAGGTTTAGAGAGTTGTTCTAATAATAACGTTACTCAGAATAAGGAATTGAATGATAAAGTAGAGGTAATGATTATTAAGACAATTGCTAACGTATGTGATATCTGTAGAGAACAACTATCTCAAAACTATCTAGATCAATTTATTCAAGTATTCAGTTCATTATTACAACCACAAGCCAATGTTAGTGGTTTCACTAGAAGTAGATTAGCCAAGTCTATTGGTTATATTATTGAGTGTCGTGTTCAACAGGGACCTGAAGAACAAGGTAAATATATTGTGCAAGTTTTGGATATGATTGAGAATTATATTGATCAATGTTTGTCATTAAGTGCTAATGAACAACATCAACAAAAGGATTATGTTCACAATTTGTTAACATGTATATCAGAATTTGGTTCTTCGATGATACATGATGATGAGATTGAAAATGAAACATTAATTCAACAATTACCACAACTCCTTCAATTTTGGGCATCTGATCCATTCGAATGTCGTCGTAAGTTATTATCCGTGATTGAGCGTGTCTTATCCTATTCTATTTACAGTAGAGACTCTAGTTTTGTCGAGATTTGTTGTTTAATTTTGGGTAAAGCCTTGACGTTACCGGATGATGAACCACACTTCCTAAGGTATTCAATGCAAGATATTATGAACGTTATCTTGAAGTATATTGGTGAATGTGAATTAACCACATCGTTACCATACTTCATCTACTTGCTAGAGAGATTAATCATTCAATTCAAAGCCCAATTGAACCCTCGGGAATTTGATTACTTATTTGAGCAAATTTTCATTAAATATTACGACGGTATTATCAGCAAGGATCCTGATTTATTACAAATGATGGTTAATTTTGTCATCACTATTCTAGATAAAGTTCCTCATTTGGTGGTTAACTCTAATCAATGGATAAATTTCATGATCCCAACATTTTTAAAACTGTTACCTTCGAATGAAAAATTCACTATAGTTGCAGTTACAAAATTCTGGACCAAGATGCTTAACAATAAGAAATACTCTCAACAAGATTTACAAACCACAAGAGAACAGTTGTTGAACCGTGGACAAGAACTGGTATACCAGACCATGTACGCTCTATACCATACACAAAGATCTGATTTGAACTCGTATACAGAATTAATCAGAGCGTTAGTAGCTAAGTTCCCAATGGAGACGAAGAACTGGTTAATTGTAGCGTTACCACAGATCGTTGATAATGCTTCTGTGCATGAGAACTTCATCAACAGACTATTCATAACAAGAGGCAGTAGAGCTGCTGGTAATGTGATCTTGAACTGGTGGTTAGAATGTACATCCTTACCAACATATTAGATAGAAATGTATATATATATAATAAGTAATAATAATTCAAAAAAGATATAATAAAAAAAGAAATGCGTCACAGACAGGATTCGAACCTGCGCAGGTAAAACCCAATGCCTAATTGCTGTTTCTATGAAATAGCAGGGCATCGCCTTAACCACTCGGCCACTGGGACGACTAATGAAATTTTTCAAAAATATAGCTGTTGTGGGAAAAACAAACAAACAAGTTGAAATCACGTGACTGCAAAAGACATCCATTATTCAAGACACCACCACTGGCCATACTAAAACACACAGTCCAGCTTAACTCATCACATTGGTCAGCCTGCACTAATCACCCCTACCCAACCACCAGAAGAAACCTTCCCACTGTGTGAGGAGAAAAAGTGCGGCTGGTAAATAAATAAATAGATAAATAAATAATACACCCATAAGCGAAAATCGGTTTTACTGCGGGGAATAACGTGTGGCTGTGCGTGTGACAAAGAGGGTAGTGTATCTTGGGGGGAAAGGGGTGATTTCAAAACGTATAAATAGCAGAGATATTCTCTCGATCTATTGACATTGTTGGTTTCGAGTTTGGTTTACCTCAATTATAGATCATCATATCACAACAAACAAATAAACAAACAAACAAAATACATACTAATATCATCATGACCAGAACTAACAAATGGACAGTCCACGAAGAAAGAGGTTCCCCAAAATACTTTACCCATAATGGTAACTTTGGTGAAGCCCCATCTCACGTTAAGAAACAAGGATCCGGTAAAGGTAACTGGGGTAAATTCGGTGACGAATTAACTGACTTGATCGATGCCGGCGAAATCCCACCAATCTTCAATAAACAAAGAAGACCATCTAACGTTAACTCTCAAATCAACGAAAAAAAATTTGGAGATGTCCAAAACTATCAAATCTAAATGAACTCTCTTCTATCATGACTTAATGACCATCTAATGAATCATTCTATTTTTTTTTTTTAATATTAAAATTTATAAATATATATATACATATTGTAAATGCACGTCTACTCATATCTCATACCCTTTTTAACGTTTCTCTTTATATATATATCTCTACTGTCTTCAATTCTATCGACAATTACTTGTTTAGTTAAATAACTAAATTGACCATCTTCAGCTAACTCAGCGGAATCAATATCGATGGTTTTTCCCTTTAAATCAGTAGTTGGCTCTATAATGATTCCATCGACGTATTTACAACTCATTGCACTTAGTAATCTCTCCGTTAATGACATGATGGTTTTCTTACCATCTTTATCAGCCCTTTTCAAACCAACAATTAAGTTACATTGAGGGTATAACTCATGTTTAACCTTGGATAATTTCTCAATATGGCCCATATGGAATAAATCAAAATCACCCATCACAATAATATTACAACTACCTTCAAATACTTGACCTTCAACTAAAACGTTTGACATGTTTTCATCATAAACCCAACAATATTTAGTAAAACCATCTTGAGCAGTACCATATAACTTCATAGTCTCAATATGAGGCAGTTCATCATCATATTCATATATACCGGTAAGCATTCTATGGATAATATCCGTTGTACTGACATCACTAGTTCTCTTCACAACACGGAATCGACCTAGATCCTTCATTTCTTGATAACAATCTTCTCCGTTTGCATCTAATGTAATATCATCACCATGGACAACATATTTGCAACTGTATTGATCTAATACATCTGGTTCGGTCACATATGGAGCATCTTCAACGACATGGCTACACCAACGACTTGATCTTGTATGCTCATATCTCTCGGCTGAATTCATCACTGGTTTACCTTTGTTAAATGTAATGGCTTCATCATTATGCACACCACAATATAACTCACCTTTTGAAGAATCTTTAGGAAGTATAGTACGGCGGGCTTGTAATATAGCACCTGCGTGACCATGGTGTGTGAAATCGAAACACCCATCTATCCAAACTTTATTTTCATCTAATTGAACCATTGTTACTTGTTTGTATCTATTTGTTTCTTCACTTACCTCTTCGAAGTTTCTTTATTTATATTTTTAATTTTTTTTGTACAATTAATTTTTATTCGCTTTAATTACCCATTCTTTAAACGTTATTAATCTTTTAATACAAATAATCCATAATCTTGTAGTCTCATCAATCATAATATTAGCAACTTCTGTATTACCAAATCTACTGATCTTATGTTGTGCACTACGTGAATGAATACCAACATCACTAACACCAATTGGCCACGCAACATCACCAATACTTAATTTCAAATATAATTGTAAACTTGATTGGATATCTTCCTTTGTACCACGTTGTAAATGGTACAGGATACTACTTAATGTAACTAGCAACTTATTTGGTAATGTGTTCTTTCTTAACTTAACTAATAATGGAAATAGATTCTTTTTTGTATCAGTAAATAAAGCATGATCACCGTTACGATACGAATCTACATTAGTAGACCATTCATTCAATATAGAATGGATGTAAAAATTACACTTTATCGCTAGGGAGTCATTATCCTTCATAATCTCATCGACTTGAATCTCATTTGAGACTTCAGCTTCCTTAGAGAGTATCTCATCAATTCTGGTGGCTCTTGAAACAAGTCTATCGTCTTTCTTTTTAACCTCATCTTCCTTAGTTTCCTCTGAGTCTGCTTCGATATCAGCTACATTATCGGGAAAAGTCACTGGTGAATCGTTGGTAGGTTCAGTATTCTTCTTAACACTCTCTAAATTTGCTCTTTCTTTAGCGGCAGACAATTGCTTTTGTTTCTTAGCAATCTCTTGTTGCAATATACTACTAAAATCTAAACTCATAACCCTCAGTCTCCTTTATATTGTCTTTATATTTACTGTTGTATATTATCTCATCACCTCTCTATATATTAATTTGCATTATTTACCCTATGCTTGAATTTTTTCAAAGGGTAGAGATGAAAAAAAATGTGTGAAAATTGGATCTTTTGAACAAGGAACAATCAAATGTAAAACTTGTAGGTATAGTAAATAACAAACATTAGATCATTCAACAACCCTAAATAATAATGTCTGAATCTGCTGCCATGGGTGCTTCAAATCAGCAAAACTCGAATAAGCCAATCCCCACTACAAATGATGGTTACTTATCTCAAGAAGAAGAAGTCTTTGACGGTAACGATATTGAAAATAACGAAACTAAAGTCTATGAAGAATCATTAGATTTGGATCTATCACAAAGTACCAGACAAATTTGGCTGGTTCGTTTACCAATGTTTTTAGCTGAGAAATGGAGAGATAGAAATAACTTACATGGTCAAGAGCTAGGTAAGATTAGAATTAACAAAGATGGTAGTCAAATTAAGTTGATGCTTAATGAAAATGATAACGACTCTATACCGCATGAATATGATCTAGAGTTGACTAAGAAGGTTGTTGAAAATGAATTTATCTTTACAGAACAAAATTTAAAGAAGTTTCAACAACGTGAAAAGGAACTAGCAGCTGATCCTGAGAAACAAAGACAAGCTTATATAAAGAAACAAGAACGTGAAGAAGAGTTAAAGAAGAAACAGCAACAACTAAAACGTAAAAATAACAGAAGAAGATTTAATCATAGAGTCATGACTGATAGAGATGGTAGAGATAGATATATTCCATACGTCAAGACAATTCCAAAGAAAACAGCTGTTTCAGGTACAGTTTGTCACGAATGTCAAGTTATGCCATCCATGAATGATCCAAATTACCATAAGATTGTTGAACAAAGAAGAAACATTGTTAAATCTAACAATAAGGAAAGAATTACAACATTAGACGAAACAGTTGGTGTTACCATGAGTCATACAGGTATGTCTATGAAGTCAGATACATCCAATTTCTTGAAGGTTGGTCGTGAAAAGACTAAGAGTAATATTAAATCCATTAGAATGCCAAAGAAAGAAATTTTGGATTATCTATTCAAATTATTCGACGAATATGATTATTGGTCTCTAAAGGGTCTAAAAGAACGTACCAGACAACCTGAAGCACATTTGAAGGAATGTTTGGATAAAGTGGCTATCCTGGTTAAGAAGGGTCCATATGCATTTAAATATACTTTAAGACCTGAATATAAGAAATTGAAGGAAGAAGAAAGAAAGGCTACATTAGGTGAATTAGCAGATGACCAAAATGGTGACGAACTAAATGAAGACAATGATAATGAAAACGAAGAAATGGATGAAGAAATTGAGATGGAAGATATCGTTTAGTTTATCATAGCTGTGGAGACAAATATATAGAATGTTACTTCGTTTTTAAATAATGATACATTTATTATTATTAAGATTAATTTATTAAATAAATATTTCTATAAATTAGAAAAATATGAGAATATTATATCATGAGGAAATCATTGTTCATTATGGTCTTCATTTTCATCTTCTATCTTTCTAGATCGTATTTCATAATCATCTGAAGAATTTTGTGAAGTATCAATTTCTTCTATATAATCACTGGAATGGCTATCATCTTGATTATCTTCTCCAGAATATGAATAAAAATTACCGTAGTGTCTATTTTTATTAGCAGGAATAATACGAACCTTATGAACGTCGCTGAATGATACTTGTCTATCGTGTACGTCTTTAGATTTCTTTGAATGTTCAGACTCAGTTTGTTTGTCTTCTGAATTTTCATCAGATGGTTGATTTTCTTTTGTCTTTTGTTTATCATCTTCCTCTGAACCATGTTTCTCAGAAGAAATTAAAAGTGAAGTATTAATCAATTCAGCAGTTCTGACCCATCTTCTTCTTCTAGTGTACTTAGTAAATGTGTCTTCAGTTGACGGATTATTCCATGTATTATCAGAATATATATATCCATCAGTAGCATTTGGAGATGAGACTAGTTGCTCTTCATTTTTAGATAACTGAAGAGCGCCATCATTTGTCCTATCTAAACTCCATACTTCATCCACCCATTGCCATTTCATATCCGAGTCATTATCTGGCAATTTAAAAGAATGTAATGCAGGTGCTGGGTTCAAATAAGCATCGGTCCAAGCGGCTCTTTCGTAACTTAACATAGAGGAAGTCCAACCAATACCAAGCCAACGACGTTGATTTTCATATAAAGCATAAGTGAATCTAATTGATTTTGTCTTTTCATTATTGCCATCCTTACTGTCGGTATCTTTGTTACTGAATGAAGCACTTCTCATTTGCTCGCTGACATTAATAAATATACCTTGATGTTTATTAATACCACCAAGATCTAGACCTGTTACATAGAAGGAAAATAATCTCACAATTCTAATATTCCATAACGACCTTCGTAACATTTTGCCCCACATTGAATGGTATGTTAGAGCATAAAGTCCACCCAATAAGAAAAGATTCTTTGAAGTAACAATAAAAACAGACAATATAACATAAAGAGGTAGGAAAAAGGTAATTGTAAAGAATAATCTTTTAATATCTTGTAAACTTAGTACTCTCACCGGAGCTAATATGAGATCCGCCTTCTTTGAGATTCTACCCATCACATGGACAATATCATCTAAAGTTGGATAAGCGGAAACTGTTTGGGATACAGATTTATCCATCAAAGAATAAACCCATAAAAGGCCAATGATAATCAATTGACCAAAGTATTTCACTATGAAATCAAAGTAATTTGTGCATATTATGAAAAGTACAATGATCAGGTAGTTTGGCCATGTATCATCATTTGACCAAGTAAGAAAACTTAGGACCTTGTCTGCAACAATTAAGTATGGATACAGCTTTATTAGCGCCCTGGAAATATTTGGTGGTGTTGATGATAGAAGTGGTGATGAATCAATTGACGAATCATCATAATATTCTGTATTATCTCCGTATATGTGCCTAGAGGATTGTTTCCTTCTATATTTTCTTTTAAGGGCACTTTTCATTATTTTATTTTTAGATAAGTTAGAGTCTTCAACTTCTGTATTAAAATCATCTGCTCCCTTAGATATCTTCTCTCTTGAATTTATGTTCTTATTTTGTGATATCATATCTTCAGATATTCCATTTATGTGTATCGTTGAATATCGGTGCTATTGACAGGAAATGAAAACCGAAGCTGAAGTAAGTAGAATATAATTAATCAACGTATGTAATTGCAGTAATAATTTTGTAATTGATCAGATTTAATCAGTTCTTGATCATAAGATCTATCAATTCCTTTGCAATTTGGTATCCCACAATTCAAAATGTGCAATCGTTGTTTCGATATGCCTACATATTTTATTGAAGGATTGTAGCTTTGCGTCTTTTTTAGTGAGATTTATTTTTCCCGAAATCAGTAGATAGTCATCATGTTGAGAAAGTATAGCGACTAAAGTAAGACAAATAGATTAATTAGAATTATATTATATTAATTGTTCACTTATATAGTTTATAATCGCAGTTATGATATATAACGGTATAGTGTTAGGTCATCAGGATCTCTTCGTATGTACTCCTTCGTTATTAGGTACCCCAGACTTCTCTTAAACAATGAACTAGATAACGTAAATCTTGGTTTCAATGTGTCAGTTACAGTTTCAAACAACTCCTTATGCGTTAGATTCTTCTCAGATTTCATTGCCCTAACAACTGCAGAATTTGTAACAATTAATCTTTCACGGTCGAGAGGATCAATATTGCTGCCGTCAGATTTTAATGATGAAATATTACCTACAATTGTTTGTACTTTAACTCTTTTTAAAGGGGAAGTAAACGAGTGATTGATGGAAAATTTATCTGCCTTTGAGATAGTTTTTGAATTTGATGACTTCTTTAAGATTCTCGATCTGGTGGCCATCGTTAGTGAAAGTAATTGACGGTTTAATTCTTGCTCTGGTATATTTGTCATTTCAGATATTATTTCTGCAGTTAATTCTTCATGATCTTTGAACAGTAAGAATATCATACCTGAATATATAGGCATTACCAGTTCGTGATAGGTCTTTTCAAATTGATATCCAATTTCAATTAGACCTAAACCATGGGCCCATTTTAGAGTTCTTTCATTATATTTTTTGTTGTAGGATGTTTCAAATTGAGTTTTAACGGTCTCTAAACTTTTTGGAAGAATAATATCTTCCACAACAATATCATCAACATTTTGAAATGGCCATGATGTTATCGTTAATACTTCTGGCACAAATTCGAAATGTCTCATATCTTCATTATCTTGAATGATATTACTGGTAAAATTACGTCCTAAGTCCATGGATGTAGAGATATCTCTTAACATTGTCTCTAGTTTATATGTAAAAAATGAACCTAATTCTTCACTGATCTTTTTAACCATCATTCTTTCGGAGACAATAGATGATCTTTGTTGTAGTAATCTCTTAGACAGTTGATTCTTGTAAGTCATTGTAAATTCATCCTTTTCTGGCAAAAGTTTAACTAATTTTGTACATTCAGTTAAATTATTCATTGCTTTTGCAATCTCGGAACTGTCTAGTGTTAATTTAAGGCATGTGTCCAGGTAAAAACAAATGAATTGAGATATCTGGTTACCATTATTGTTGAAAAATATTGAGAAGGTATTACTTAGTAGAGTAATTGCAGAATGTTGCTTCGATGCAGTATCAACTACAGGTTTTGTTCTGTTTCTTGTTTCTGTTACATCATCTTCAAATGGATCGAATTCATTTTCATCACCACGATATATGTTACCGCTATTCGTTCGACTGTTATTGTTATTGATATTGTTGTTGTCAATAGTTTCCTCAACTTCATCAACTTCCATAGTAAAATTATGTAACAATTTCTCATATTGATCGAAAACCTTAATGATTTCAGATACCCAGTTCGTCGCCATAATAGACTTTTTCTTTTGGGTTTCGTCCACTTTAATTAAAGATAGAGTATCTAGTATAGTGTTTTGGATAACACGTTTAACCTCTAATTTATATTTTCTAGAATTAGATAATTCATAAACTTCTCTTAATAAATCTTCATCGAATTCAGTTAAAGCCTTAACTAATAATGGAGTGAAAATAGTTTCAAAATTAGTCCAAATTAATGCATTTTCCATGCAACTTCTAATCTTAGTGGTAGTATCTGAAGTTAGGAATTTGTTATCTAAAGATGTTTCAAAGTCAGTGAGGTCCTTAATCTTCTTGAAGCTATCGACTGGGGATAATTCAGAATTTTTCATAACTTGTGAATAATATTTATCAGTCTCTGATAAGATTATGTCCTGTAAGTGTGTAACGAAAAAATTGTCTTCTTCACATAAGATTGTTTCCATCATCGAGACAATTTGTTTCAATAAATTTATGCGCTCATCATCTTTGTTGTAGTTTCCTCTAAGTTCATTGAATCCAAAGATAAAGGCTACATTAATACGATCTTTTAAAGGTGTTAGCACTACACTTTCGAAGATGGCCAAACCGACATCCACTATCTGAGGAACTCTATTTCTAGCACAGTATACTTTATCTAAATATATGGCTAAATCCTTGATTAAACGAAAGCATAGTATTTGATCTTCCCAGAATTTGGCAAAGGTTTCCAAAAATTCCCAGCCTTTAATGTCACTATTGTTAAGTTTCAAAACTTTCAAACTTGATAGCTTTCTAGTTAAATAATCCTTTATGTTATCATAAAGCTCAGCCTCTTTTTTGCTTCTTACTAATTCATATATAACACGGTATGTTCTTTCAAAGGAGACCTCTTGGGTATTGCCTTCATAAACTTTATCGAATGTATCTTCCAATATGGCCCACGATTCATTAAAGTTGTGCGTTGATAATTCTACTTTCTTCGGAATCCTAATCTTAATTCTCTTTGACCCTATCATATTAGTTCACTAAAATAAATTATTGGTATCGTTAAGTTTATCTTTATATATTATGTAATACATGATATCGCACACTATGATCATTATATATTATATAATTAGCGAACTTGTACTGATTTTGTAAAGCAGCCAAATTAGGGTTTCTAAAGAGTTTACATACAAATGAAATATTTAGTGTTCACGGTAAATTATTAAAAAAGATTAAATAAGACACATATAACCAACTATATTCTTCGAAACTTATTCTTTGTTACTAATCAAATTATATATTATTAAATTTGTTATCACAGCAACAATCTTCCTACGATTTTATGTAGATTTATAGTATATTGAGATATAGATTTTCACCCAAGCCCTAATCTGTACTCTTATATAAGTAAATTTCCAACATGGGAAACTGAAATCTAATAAATTGTATTAAGAAAAACATTGAATTAAAGAGATAAAAAGGCATAACAACAAACCAAATAAAGGCGAAAAGACCAAACAAGTACACCCAAAATGTCATCATCAGATATTTTCGATGTGCTTAACATCAAACATAAATCAAAGAGCCCAGCTGGCACCTCATCACCTGTACCCAGTGGATCATTCTCCGCTGTAGCAAATGCTCGTGCTTCAAAACCACAGGTTACAGGTATGCAAAGAGAATTGTATAACCTATTGGGTGAGAATCAACCACCTATAATGACACAACCTACAAGTAAATTCAAAGAGAAGTTAAAAAGTATTGGGAAGCCATCCCCATGGACACATACAGAATTCAAAGCTAATCCACATTTAACATTAAATCATTGGGTGAAAGGTTCTAAAGAACTAATAGGTGAAGAACCCCAAGAGTCAAGTTTTGCAAAGTTCAATCAACATATTTCATTACCAGAATTTACTAAGGAAGAATATGAATCATTCATGGGATTGAGTAGTACTGATAAAAATGTTCAACCTAAAGATATTGAAAAGGAAAGTACAACAACAGACTCTGCAGACAATGAAGAGGTAAATGTAACAGTAAAAGATGAATCCATTAAAGATAATAAAGATGAATCCAGTAAAGAGGAGGACAATAAAGATGAATCTTCTGCAAATGAACCAGAAAACACTGAACTGGCAGCAGGATCTGTTGAGGCTCTTGAAGAAGATAAAGAATCTTCGAAGGAATCAGAGAAAGCAAAGGACAGTGAAGAAGATAAAATAACAGAAGCAGTGAAAGAAAAAGAAGACACAGTTACTGATCCTGTAAATAAGGCTGACAATGACGAATGGACTTTTGAAGAAATTGATTATCTTTTCAAATTGTGTAAAAACTACGATTTAAGATGGTATATCATCAACGACCGTTATAATTTTGGTAAAGCAAACAGAACCTTAGAACAATTAAAGGACAAATTCTACTCTGTTTCTAAGAAATATTTCAAATCAAAGAATGCAGCAGATCCTTTAATAGCGTCATTGGACTTTCCAATAGCGAAAGAAAACGAAAGAAAGAAATATCTACAGAGATTATTATCAAGATCAGCCGCTGAGATAGCAGAAGAAGAGGCTTTGATTATAGAATCAAGAAAGTTCGAAATGGCAGCTAAGAAAATGTTAACCGAAAGAGAATCTCTATTGCGTCTATTGGATTCACCAAATTCAGACAAATCGGTATCACAATTCCTAACATCACAAGGTATATCGCAATTATACAGTAGTCTACTGTCGGACAAAGGTAGAAAAAGGAAGCATGAATCTGGTGTGCCTGAAAATCCATGGATGAAACAACAGCAACAATTTGCTCAACAAAAGCAACAGTTACAACAGTTACATGAAAGAAAGACTGAAAGTGGTATTCCAGATAGTGGTGACGAAGTTGACGACGGTGATGATGGGGATGACAGTAGTGCTTCCCCAAGAAGAACCAAGAAACAAAAGCTAGAACAACAGACAGCTATGAAGAGGAAAACCGAAGTTGCATACGCTGAAAAGCTATTAAAAGATTTCAACGAAGAAGAAAAGAAGTCATTGGGTATCACTATGCATGGTGAGAAGCTAACCCCTGGTGTATTCCTAAGATCCACAAAAATCTCCACATTCAAACCAGCATTGCAAAACAAGGTTGTTGGTACATTACAAGAACTGAAACTACCTGCCAGACCAGCCATGCCTTCCAGAGACGTTGTGCAAAAACAAGAAGAACTACTAAAACACATTGTCACACTGATAGACCTAAAAAAGAACCTGGACAAAATGGATGCCGAAAAGGCCATCGTCCAGTAGCCTATAAGTACAATATATATATATATATACAATTTAATATATTAATAATATCAGTATGCTTATCACATTACACGTGTATCATAATATACGTAACACCCAACCACGCATTTTTTTTTTCTTAGGGCAAAAAAACGAAAAAATTTTCCAATTGATGAAAAAATTTTCAGAGATGTATGATTTCAGTATATAACGTAAGCACTTTATTTAACTGCAACTTGTATTTAATATATACTTAATTTTTTAACTGATTTTTATTTATTAGTTTCTAATAAACCGTAATCCCAAACCAAACATATATACAACAATGTCTTTCACCAATTTCTCTAAAATTGAAACCTTAAAGGAATTAAACACTGCTTTAGCTAGCAAGTCCTACGTTGAAGGGTATGTTTTTTTTTATTAAATTGTGAATTGATTTGATTGTGTTAATCAATTGAAACCACAAAGTGGAAGTTTGAATACAATGTAAAAATTATAATATGTGAATGATGAACTTATTCTTTGGTCCGTGTTTATGACAGGAAGTAAGACCCCTGGTATGAGTGAGACAAAAAGTGTGATTAATTTCATGTTTCTGACAATTAAAACATATTATAATTTTAATTGTTTTCCATTTTCTTTTTTGGTTAAAGTTAATTGATATAAATCAAATCTTTAAGTGATAGGAAGAATATTTTTTACTAACTTTTTTTGATTTTAATATAGTACTGCCGCTTCTCAAGCTGATGTTACTTCTTACAAGGCCTTCCAAAAGGCTTTCCCAGAATTCTCTAGATGGTTCAACCACGTCGCTTCTTTAGCTGACGAATTCGAAACTTTACCAGCTGCTTCCGGTGCCGCTGCTGAAGAAGAAGATGACGAAGATGTCGACTTATTCGGTTCTGATGACGAAGATGAAGATGCCGAACAAGAAAAATTAAAGGCTCAAAGAGTTGCTGAATACGAAGCTAGAAAGGCTAACAAGCCAGCTAAGGCTGCTGCTAAGTCTATTGTCACCCTTGACGTTAAGCCATGGGATGATGAAACCGATTTAGAAGAAATGGCTACCAACACTAAGGCTATCGTCATGGACGGTTTAACCTGGGGTGGTCACCAATTTATTCCAATTGGTTTCGGTATTAAGAAATTACAAATCAACTGTGTTGTTGAAGATAACAAGGTTTCTTTAGATGACTTACAACAAGCTATTGAAGATGATGAAGACCATGTCCAATCTACCGATATTGCTGCTATGCAAAAATTATAAGAACGTTCTATAATTAAAAAATATATTTTTATAAGTTCATAATAATTAATTGTACAGGTAAGGTTATCAAAATTAAAAACATATGATTTTCAGTTTTTATTTGTAACTTTAATGTCTTTTATATAGAAATTTACTCAGGTTAGTTAAAGTTTCTATATGTATTCTATATATATGTATTCTATATGTATTCTATTTATATTCTTACAATGGTCGAACAATTTCTACTGTAGTTTGATATTTGTATTTATACTTTAATATTACTTTAGGGTAAATTAATGAATATTTAAAACTTCGTGAAATCATACATGTCATAATATATATATATATATATATATTTATATATATGAAATAATTTGTACAGGATAGGTGTTAGTTTTTATCTATAAATCTTCGTCCATCCATGCAAGCGTCTTCAAAATACCTTCTTCAATATCAACTCTTGGTTTATAGCCTAATAATCTCTTAGCTTTATCAATATTATGGTAACGATAAGCACAAACAATCTTCACACGAAATGGAGTTAAACCAGGCTCTTTGCCCAATAACTTGGAAAAAAATTCAGATAAATAACCAGCAAGGATAGCAACTGGTCTCTTTAAGACGAACACATGTTTATCAATATGATTGTCAGCTTTCCAAACTGTACGAGCTAAAGCCCAAAAGTATGATGGGGAGTCATTGGTAATGAAGTAAGCTTCACCGGAAACCTCATCACGATGTTCTGGATCAAACAATTTTTCTGCTGCTAAAACATGAGCATCCGCAACATTACCAGCATAGGACCAGTCAAAAAGATTGTTATTGTCACCAATTTGGAACTTAGATTGACCTAATTTGGCTACGTTTCTTAAACCGGGGACCAATTGTCTATCACCAGGACCAAAGATACCTGCTGGACGTAAAGCTACAGTATAGAAATTATTGGCAGGATCATTTGCCTTTAATACCATTTCTTCAGCAATAGCTTTCGTTTCATTATAAGCGTCCATTGGGACTTCTGGAATTGGCCATGTCTCATCTGCATTATGAATATCTTGACCATTGAATATAACACCAGCTGATGAAGTATATACAAAATTCGATACGCCCATTTTTTTACAAGTATCGATAATATTCCTTGTACCCTTGACATTAACTAATTCATAAACGTTAGCCGCACCACCATGCATAGGGGAAGCTGAGTGAACTACAACATTAGCATTGGATATTTTCAATGCTTCAGTAACACTTTCTGAAGATGTTAAATCACCTTTAAAGAATTTGATATCTTTTGGAGAAAAAGTAAACTGCTTGGATAATTTTTCTGGTAAAGGTCTTACATCAAAGACACAAATCTCAGGTCTATTTGGCATATCATAGAACTGTTGGATTAAATGTAAACCTAAGAAACCGGCACCACCGATCAAAAGAACAGACTTAACTTCTTCGGACATTATGGAGTTAAAATGAAATTGTTATCTTTTGTACTTTTACTATGTTGTATTATACACTACTCTGGTATATTAATTTAATATATAATCGAATATAAAGGTAATATTTCTAATAAACAATGTTGTTAAATTTTTTAATAAACAGTTGATCCTTAGAGAATGGAATTATATAAATTTCCATCGTATGGTTATTTCTCTAGTTCGGATTTATCCCATTTTTTATTAAACGAAATTTACTAGCGCAATAATTTATTATTCAAATATGGGCCGAAAAAAATTATAAAATAGGTAGTCTTGATAAGAATACAATAAATGTATGTATAGTAGTCAGTCAAGGACTACGTGGCTTACATATTCAATGATTAACTTGATATAAAGCTATAAATGTTTATGATTCGAATTTCCAGCCCTTCCATTCAAAGTTGACATAACATTTGAATTCATTTTTTAAGCTATTGGTAGCATGTTCTGGTACAAAAGTTGTAATATAAGTATCAGGGTAAACCTTTCTAATGAGATCTCTCATTCTCTCCCCTGAGCCAGAAATTATATGTTGTTTTTGAACAACGTTAGCTTCATGGATCCATCGTTTGGCGCTAATAATTCCTTAACTGTTATAGATTTGTTATCTTGACAGTTCTCATTTAGAAAAGGTGTATCGACAAGTAATCTGTCAACTTTTCCTTTAATATCAGTTTCGAATTCGGTTGGTATTTCATAGTTATAGAAGACACATTTTTCTGTGCCAGCTAATAACTCAAATCTTCGGTCAAATTCCAACATATAGATGTGTTTTGTCGAAAGATCCTATGGTGCACTAACAAGTGCAATGACAGTATCTTCATCAGCACTGTGCAGCAAGGTATCGGCGTATCGCACAGCCGTATATTCACTAAGTTCATACCTTCTTCCTTTTTCTTTTGTTCAAGTCCTGGTTCAGTTTTATTGTATAGTTTAGCGAACTCATCCATACGTAGACCTTCTTCTTGTTTAAATTGCGCTAGGGCGGCTAAAGCATGAGCAGATGAAGACAAATTAAATTCTAACTCTGAGTTTGAATTTGACATTTTAGTGTGGTTACTCTCGTAGTGTCTATTACATTTTTTTATCATCCTCAATAATCGATAATATGAGGTTATTTTCGTGCACTTCGAATTATTTCAATGTAGTAAAAACCATTTTCTTGAGCAACGATGCTCCGTTCACACTGATCATCTGACTAACATAATGAAAGAGGGAGTAAAGAATAGAGGAGCTTAGTTAAACTCCGACATTAGTTGTGTTTTTTAGAAACTAATAAACTTAAAATTGAGTAATAAATCGATTTATTAACAATTCTCTACATTTCAAGTTCACATTTAATTAGTAGCAATTGTAGTTCATTTTAAAAAAATTAGAATTAAACAAGCAGAAACAAATATTTACAAGCAAAACATAATATTTAAAAAAACACATATTAGAACTAACTGGAAAACTTATAATGCTGTGTTAATCTACTAGCGAAAACATTTATACATATATCTAAATATTCTTTTAATAAGAATATTAAACATTAATTACAGAATTGGATCATAATCTAACAATGACTTAAACATTCGCTGTAATTAAATTAACATCTAAAATGACATTGAAATACTTGAAATCTCTATCATACGGTAAACATTAACACCAAACATCTTAACCATTCAATTTAATTACGACAAAGGACCTAACTACTTTTCATATAAGTTTAATTACTCGAAATTATAAATCTTGACCAAACTATAGAACAATCTAAAATGTAAAACTGTAAAAATAAAAGAGAACATATGAAACTCACGTGCATATATTATATTTAATATTTTAAATATTATACAAATTAATCTTTGGAATTGTGTACGCGTACCGAATATATAATTATAAAAACGATAAATATTAAATTGGTATTTGAAAATGCATCAATAGAAGTACAATATTTAGAATTATCTCGACATTGATTTGATTTAGGAAGGTTGACAGTACATTGGATATTAAACCTATGAGACTAAGTTCAGATGAGTACAAGAATAATTACAAGGAATAGGAAGATCAAATCATGTCAATATTGTTATACGCATAAATTGAAATGTAACAGGGCAGTTCCATGCTCCACCTGTTCATTATTAACTGAACCAATGGAGTGTGTATATGAATTTGATCAGAAGTCAATTAAAAGAGATATTAAAAAAGTCAAGAAGTCTAGTACTCTGAAACTTGAACCTCCGAGATGGTCTATGCCAAAAGAAGATGTTTACGAGGCCAAATATTTCTACCCATTTTTTACAGATTCAATTAAAGATACCAATGTACTTCGGTCATATAAGAATAATTCTCCGAGAGCCACTACTTTTAGCAGAAACAAAACTACTGAGTTTAACCCATTTTTAAGTTCTACTCTCTCAATTGAAGAAATCCTTGATCTAACCTTATCAACAAGAAACTTTGCTTTAGGTAAAGTAGACTTTTATTTTTTAAATATACACCCAATTATTCCTATTATTGCTAGAGAAGATGTTTTACCAAGAATAAAGAAAGTGTACGACGACATTGAAGGTAGATCTGAAGTGAATCCACTTGATGTTCTTTTAATAATGTCTGTATTATTCTGTGCGAGCTACTCTGAAGTTGCATCTGGTACACAAAACGACTTAAAAGAAACTAATAGATACTATGTCGCATACAGATGCCTGTTAGATATTGTAAAGTTCCCATTAATTCCAAGATTGGAATCTTTACAAGCATGTACCGTTGTAAATTTTATTATTGATCCCAATATGACGAAGGCCGTTGGGTATTCACCAATGTTAGTTAGAATTGGTCAACAACTGGGACTCCCAAAACTAAGATGCAATGGAAAGGATAAAAATAGAGAGATAATATTTCTTTGGCAATATATTCTTTACATTGAAGGTTCATCATCTGTCAGTTCTGGTCTGCCATTTAGTACAACTGATGAAGTTTTCCACTCTGCACCTTTACCTAATATAAGCCAAGCTAATTTGAAAGATATACCTATTCCAGTTGAATTTTCGATTGGCCGATTTAGAATTAATGGCTCGTTTCGAGAAATTATGAAATCAGCTTCGAAAAAGATAGCTTTACCTTCTGAGAATGATTTGATTGAGAAGAAGATAAGAACATTATACGAAGATATATTAGAACTTACTAATGCCCTGAAGAGTCGTCTGCCGGATTATGCTAAATATTTTTCGATCTCACTATTGATATTTTTGTATAGATTACACTTAAGATTTTATGCATTAGAGGGTCTTAAAGCTGAAGACAGTTCTGCTGTTCAGAATGGCGGTGAATCAAAAGATGTAACTTGGATCTTAGAAAAAAAGAAGCACCTTAGAAAGGAAGCTATTCCTTTGAATTTACTTTTACTGTCTTATACTTTGAAGAGAATAGTTCAAGACGGTTATGACAATTTAAATTGGTATACTAAAGGTTCTACAGTCATGCAATACTTATTTGTCATTTTACGTGACTTGTACCAAAATCCAGATAAGGAATATCACCTGGGTTTCTTTATGGAACCTTGTAGTAGTACTATCGATGATGACATAAAGGAAGTGATAAACTGTAGTCCATTATTTTACAAATATGCACTTGTTGAAAAACTTTTAAAACTAATTGAAATAAAGCTTGCACCTTTATGGTCTGAGAAGGATCTGTACAAGTTTATTTTGGTTAAAACTGTAAAAGAAAAGGTTTGGAATCACAATTTTCAATTTATAGAGGAAAATCAAAGTCAAACAGTGGAACTTAATAAGTGCAAATTATTTGTTTTAGGTCACAATATGATGACCTCAAAACCAAATACTTTTCAAAGTAGCTTAGGAAATTTAGAACCAGAAGACATAGGCCTTGATGCAGAAAAAATACTAATGGACTGGTTTATTGACTTCAATTAATATACATAATAGATAATAGTGTAATATATTTTATAGAACTAATTAATATTTTTATTACTAGATAGCTTGATTTATCTTAACACCAAAAAAACTGAATGTTTATCAATAATTAATGTTTTATTGATATTGTTAATATTTAAAAATATAACAAAGAAAATCTATCATGAAAAAAATCTACCTCTAAAACCTTAATTTGCTTAAAATATATACTCATTATACAAAAAGCTCCTATAAAAGTGTGCAGTATTACAAGATTAGATATGACGACTGAAAAGCTTCTAGTGGCACATATACAACCAGACTTTACTGAGTCTATTAAGGAAAAATATGAACGGACTAATGATAATGTTGAGTTCTTTATAAATATCGATAAGTCATTAAACAGTGTAAAGGAGTTTAAAATTAAGATTTTAAGTGATAAATATCAATTTGATGCAGGTAATGGTAACGAATTTAAGAAGGTTAACGCTAGTGAATATAAAGCTGTTTTAGAAGATAATAATTATACTTTCAATGCGATTGTGAATGACTGGACTGAAAATAATTCTTTGGTTAATTGGACATGTGTCGATATTACACAAACCCCAGAGAAAATGTACTTATTAGGTGATTCTATGGGTAATATAAAGGTATATAACACAGACTTTCTTTTAGAAAGGGAATTTTCTGAGATACATTCTGGTGATATAACATCAGCCAAATTTTTTCCAAGTGGAAAAGTAATATTATCTGCATCAAATGATATGCAACTAAAAGTTTTATCAGCAGAAGATGGCTCAAATCCAAGGACTTTTGTTGGCCATAAGTCGACCATCACTGATACATCTATTATAGGCAGAGGTAGAAATATTTTATCATCATCTAGAGATGGTACAATTCGTTTCTGGGAGTGTGGATCAGGTTCCAATATTCACACTTTTGTAAGAAAAGAAAATCCCTTCGATGGGGTTAACTCAATTCATTTGATGTCTGATAACATTAATGGTAAAAAATCTGTCGGAAGCATTAATAACAGTTTAGAATTCGAAACCGAAGGGAAGAATGTCCTTGCAGGCCATTCATCAGGTGTAATTACCCTTCATGATATATTCTCAAAGGAAGATCAAATTCAAATACCGAGTGAATTTACGTCATCATGTAATAGTGTTGCTCAAAGTTCATCAAACGGAAACCATATTTATGCTGGTTATGAAAATGGTACCTTAGCCCTGTGGGATTTAAGATACACAGATTCTTCAATTCAAAGTGTTTCTGTAAACAAAGGAACCTCTATAAATACCATTTACTATCATAATAACTCTTTGTTCGTATCAAGTGGTATTGATACATGTTTGAAGGTCAACATTAGCTCAGATACAGGATTTTTGGACACAAAATGTCCTGGATTCTTAGTTTCTAATAACTCAAATGTCTCACAATTTACTTCAATGCTTAAGCAAGATGGATCGCAAAATCTAATTGCTGTAGGTAATCTAGGATTTTGTGCAGAATATAATTGTTAGCGTATTCTAAAACCATATAGCATTTTCTATTTATTATTAATTTAATCTTTGCTTTCACAGAATTAATATATAATCATTCGGTTTATATATTATGCAGAAATACACTTCTACGCATATTTGGTAAGCGCTACGAGAAAACTCAAATATGAATTTTTGATGAAATTTATACTCTAAGTATAGCATAGCTTCTGTATATGGAAGAAACCGAGGTAGAAATAAATTCATTAACAAATACAATTAAGTCACACAATCATTTTAACCATGCCTAATGATTTAGAAGTTCGAGAGTCAAACAAAGAAGACCTTTTAGAGATATTCTTCGATGAAAGTTTTGTTCCCCAAGCCTTCGTTGATATTTTATTATCAACTACAAAAGCACAAGATGCAAATCAATTACAACACACATCTTCTTCATTGTTAACAAGACTAGATTTTTATACTAGGCATCTAACATCTGAATTGGAAGGTATGATCTTTAACCTGGAGAAACTTTCTGAGACTTTATCAGGTACATGGTCGGCTGATCCTAATAATGTTGATGAGAATGACAAAAGTTCAAATAAAGAAATGGATTATAACTCACAGTTACCTGGGGCTTCTAAACTAGAATACTATTTAGAAACTCTTGGTAGTGCTGTTAGAACAGTAGAAACCGATATTGGTAGAATTGACAAACAATTGAAAGGTTTAGATGTTCAATACAATGACGATACAGATGTTATAGATACATCCAAAAAGTTAGAGTTGGCAGAGGAGAGATTAAACAATATATTAAATAGATTTTTGCAGTTAAAAAAGATCATGGAAATATCAGTTATTGCTGAGGATGAATCATCGAAATCGACTGATAAGAATAACAATAAGAACAAAACAATAACGCTCAACGAGTTTACTGAGTCATTAGATACATTAGAAGGTACAATAAACCAATCATTTATTGACTCAGCTGCTAAAGAAACTACTAAAGAAAGAAATGTCGAATTATTAAAGAAGGTTGATGAAATTACTAAGCTTGTTCCACTATTTAAAGGACTCAACTTATTTTATGAAGAATATTCAAGATTTGCCAATGAAATAAATACAACAACTCAAAGCTACTTGAGCACAAAGGATATAGACGAGGACTTCAATATTTAACGAATGAAATATAAGTATTGCATCAGTTCTACTTCAATCTTAATTTAGTATATATAATTGGAATTGGAATAGAATAATATATTAATTAATGAATAAATAAAATAAAGATGGATATAGTAAAAGCATAATTATTTAAGTTAAAGAATGGACTTTTACGAAATAATATAAAAATGCTTTATAATTGTCCTGTTTTACATTGTAGTAAATTGTATCGTTCAGTAAAATGCACTAGAGCCCGATGAGCTTTCTACCTCACTTACCTGTAATAAGGCTTCTTCATCAGTGCTAGAAAGCTTATCATGTTTGTTTCGTAAGAACTCAAAGCTAATTATATAATTAACCTTGTTGAATAATCTTGATGGGAACATCCGAATTGCTACTTCATCGGGTATGATTCTGATTATGGCACCGACTGGTAAGGATAGAGTACCACAGAGAAGGGCAGTTTGCCACATTGCTTTTGTTTGAGGAGCAATTGAGAAAGGTGCACCACCGTAAAGCATAATAAGAATTTGACAACCACCAATCAAAGTTAAAATAACCAAGAAATAGTAATTTCTAAATAAATCTTGGAAGAAATTCAAGTTAACCTCACTAATCCTATCCTTCCAATAAGTAATATCATCTGCTTCATCCAATTTTCTGGAGACTAATAATGTAAAGAATTGTAATGAAACAAATGTGTTAAATGTCAAGGCATTCAGTTGTTGTTGCTCAAAACCAGTTATTTCTTTTCTACCTGAGAAGAATATCTGTTGACCATTAAAATGTAAAATAAAAGTAATTGTTAGTTGTAAAGTTGCTTGACCTAAGATCATTTTCCATGTAGATGGTGAGATCAATGGTGTACGACGACCTCTTGGTTTTCTGTCCATAATATTTGGATCTGGTTTGTCAGTGGCCAAAGCTAAAGCAGCTAAAGTGTCCATAATCAAGTTAACCCATAGTAATTGAACGGCTGTTAAAACAGAAGTCTCATCTTCGGAAGCAACAGCAGAAACAAAAGTTAAGATAACAGCAGTAAAGTTTACAATCAATTGAAATTGAATGAATTTCTTAATGGAGACGGAAACACATCTACCCCACATAATGGCATCGACAATAGAAGAGAAATCATCTTTCATTAAAATAATATCAGAAGCTTCTCTGGCGACTTCAGTACCAGATATACCCATAGAAAAACCAACATCAGCTAATTTTAAAGCTGGTGCATCATTAGTACCGTCACCGGTAACGGCAACGACATCACCCATACCTTTTAAAGTTTCGACCAGTAGTCTTTTATCCTCTGGAGATGATCTTGCTAGAATTCTTAACTCTGGCAACATCTTAATACGTTCTTGTTTAGTTAACTTACGGAATTCAGGTCCTTCCATGGCACAATTTGGATTATCGAAATTTTCAGGATTCAAAATATTACAATTTCTAGCTATAGCTGTTGCGGTTAAAATGTTATCACCGGTAACCATTCTGACAGTGACACCTGCTCTTTGACATTGTTGGACAGATTCTCTGACACCTTTACGCAATGGATCTTGAATACCAACGATACCATCTAAAGTTAAAGAATCCTTCTCAGTGCCGTTATCTAAAATCTTTGCAAATAAAAATTCTGGGGAAGCCTTTTCTATATCATCATTGTCATCGGTGGTGTAATCAACAAATTCACTTGGTGGCCAACTCCTACAGTTTATGAAGTCTCTATGAGCTAGTGAGATAGCTCTTAATGCATTAACAGCTAGTGATTTGATTTCGGAATTAATTTCTTTGGAAAGATTTTGATCGATCTTTATTGGTTGATCCTTAGAGTTTCTCTTGTAGACACATTTACTGGATACGATTTCAGCGGCACCTTTAATGTAGAAACGATATGTATTAGTACCTTTTAATTTAATAACGATGGCACTCCATTTACGAGAACTTTCGAATGGAAAAACCTGGACAATTTCTTCGATACCGAAATTCTCAGATAAACCGGTACGAATCTTTTGCAAAGAACCGAACTCTACATCTAATGCTCTTCTTGACATATTTAATAAAGCGGTTTCTGTCTTAGAACCGATGTAAGCTTCAATTCTACCTTTCTGAACGTTTGCGATCAGATCTTCGTTATTTGAAGGTGGTTCGTTTGTGTCAATAGTTTCAATTACTGGAGAATATTCTTTATTTTCGAATGCAGTTGAGTTTAAGATGATATTTGAAAGGATATCATTTCTTAAATTTTTGGAACAGAATTTCTCAGTGTTATTGAAGATTTCATGTGAGTTAGGTTCGGTCTTTACGTCATTGTTGTGACTATCATCGAAATGAAAATTACCGAATACACCTTTTACGATACTCATGACATTTTCTGTTAGAGTACCTGTTTTATCTGAACAAATGGCTGTAGCAGAACCCATTGTTTCACAAGCTCTTAAATTTCTTACCAAGTTACCGTCTTTAGTCATTCTTGTAGTGGCAAAAGCCAGAGCTAAAGTAACAGCTAGAGGTAAACCTTCTGGCACGGCAACCACGATGATTGTCACTGATGTGATGAAGATGTTCATGAATTTACTACCTTTTTGAGCTGGGTCTAGGCCATGGTACCTACCATCTGGAGATAAAACGTTGTATAAGAATCTAACGAATAAAACTAAGAATAGGATCATGGCGGCAACACAACCATAAACTGAGATACTATCTGATAATTGACTTAAACGTTCTTGTAATGGAGTACTCTCTGGTTCAATTTTAAGGGACATCATTGTTCTACCGTACATTGAGTTTGTACCTACGGAGGTTACAACCGCTTTACCTAAACCTGATAATAGTTTTGATCCTGATATCAGAAAACAATCTGGTATTTTCTCACCATCAGCGGTACGAACACCGATATCTAGTGGTGTTGAAGTTGTGTTTGATGCTTCTAGTTCGTTGTAAATTCTTAATGTAGTGGTTAAATCGAGTTTATTAATTGTATCTGATTCACCAGTGATTGATGATTCATCTGCTTCACAAGAGCCTTCAACTAGAATGGAGTCAGCGGATACAACATCACCGGTTTGTAAGTTGATGATATCTCCTACCAGGATATCATGGATAGAGACTAGGATTTCGTTACTATTTCTAATGACGATGATATCACGGTCCTCTTTCTTTTTGTTCAGTTCTGCGAATTGCAATTCCTTTTGATAGTCATTGATAGCGCCTACAAACACCACAACCACCACGGCAATCATAATAGCTATACCTTCGATCCAATCGACTTGTTTAATTGGGTTTCCCTCGGGATCGAATTGCTGCGGCTGACATAGCAGTTCGTACATACCTAGGGAGAATGATACTATAGCGGCACCTGTTAGCAGAAGCATTGTTTTATCATTTAGAGCGTCCCATACTAATTGTAGGAAAGTTTTACCTATTCTTTCAGGGATTCTATTATTTTTATAAAGTTTGAATCTTTGAGATTTCTGGTAATTGTTATCTCCTTCAATGGTGATACCATGTTGTAGAGTTGTGTTCAAGTACTTGTACAAGTTATTTTCGTCGTTCTTGAAAAGGTTATTGAAGACTTTGATTGATTTTGGGTTATGTAGTTGTGAGAGTTGATCGGGAATCAAGGGGAAGGATGTTGTTGTTGAGCCATACTTAGACGTATGAGTTCGTGATATGAGCGAATGATGTTCATCATTGTTGTAGTTTGGCGACATTGATACAGTAGGGGGGGGGGGGGAATGATGAGCTAACTTTCTGGTATTGGTTGATAATATTTAAATGTATGATAACATTCGGGATATACAGTTATTATAATATAAATGAGTGTATAGTATATACTTTACTTTGCCTTTGCCTTGTTTTAATATTTTTGAGAATTTATTCAATCAAAAATTTTCCCGCAAGATTCCTTATTTCTACTCTCTGCGTAGTCTACGCCTTGTTTGTCAAATAAGTTTGTAATATATACATATATATATATATGTATATGTTCAAAAAAACATGGATCAATGGAAGACATTAAAGTAATTAAGAATAAGATTTAGACAATAATGTAAACTTTGATAATATGAATATCACGAAACATATACCGTTGTCCGATGTAAATAGCTGTATTATTATTATTTCTTAGATATCTGAGATAAGAACATAACACAGCACCCATACGTCATGGAAATCAAATTAAATCAAATAAACCGAGCGATTAATCCAATTTAATCCAATTTAATTGTGATGAGATAGAAAGGAACGCTATCATAACACACGAATATAACCCGTTTAATATAATCACACTATAGTACACTATTATTCCAGGTGAATTTTTCACACACTTATCCGAGATGCGAGATGCGAGATACATTTGAACTGACGCGGATATAATGAACCTAAAACCAGCAAATCGTCAACACCAAGACGAATCCGGTAGGGCGTTGCACGGCTATATACGGCAAAATACAAATAGACGAGAACGGCACTGTTTCTTATATTTTGTTTTTGCCGTTTTTAGAATTTTTCCGGAAAAACTTGGAATGTTTGTTACTAATGGGTGGGTTTTCCTGTGAGCGAATTTTTGGAAATTATTTTGTTGGTATCATTTATCTCGCTCAATATTCCTAGTTTATTGGTCAATTTTATTAATTTGGACTAATGCGAGATTTTTTCATCATTTCTTCGAGTCACTCAAAAAGATTTTCTCTAGCTTTTTTATTATTATTATGTCATACACATCTTATTAGAGAATACATTCCATTCCATTTAATTTAATTTTATTTAATTTAATTTAATTTTATTTTATTTTGGTTTTCTACTTGGACAAAACAAGAAAACTGAAAACATACGATCGTAATTATCTCAACCTAATCTGTAAAAAATTTTTTTTTTCTTCTTCTTTTTTCTCTTCCACTATCTTAAAATGAAACAGTTTCTCCCTCACTTCATATATAAACAAACTAATTCTCAATTTAATTTACAATTTATTTATTCTTATAATCTCTTTATCTATATCTATTTTATTATTTACTTTGAAAATAATCCAACAAGACATTGATCTTTTTCTTTTACAATTTAAAATTTTATTTAACAACAAGTTATTTGTTCGTTTCTTTTTTTAATTTTAAATATATTAAAATACAATTAATCTTTAATAATAAAAATCCAATTTCAATTATTAATACCATTTATTTTAAAGATTTACTTTTAATTAAACAAGAAAAATTCAATTTAATTAAAAAATTATTCTAATCATGTCTGATTCAGAACGTTCCTCCGTTGCTTCAAACAACGAAAAACCTCCACAAATTGTCCCATCATCTGATGAAGAATCCGATGACGATGATATCGATGCTTTAATTCTAGAATTACAATCTAACCAAGGTGATGATAGTGAATCTGAAGAAGATGATATTCCAGTCGCTGCTGGTGAAGCCAGACACGTCCCTGAAGAAATGCTACAAACTGATCCAGCTCAAGGTTTATCTTCTGACGAAGTCGCTCATAGAAGAAAGAAGTTTGGTTTAAACCAAATGCACGAAGAAAATGAATCCTTAGTTATTAAGTTTTTAATGTTCTTCATTGGTCCAATTCAATTCGTTATGGAAGCCGCCGCTATCTTAGCTGCTGGTCTTTCCGATTGGGTTGATTTCGGTGTTATCTGTGGTCTATTAATGTTAAACGCTACCGTTGGTTTCGTCCAAGAATTCCAAGCCGGTTCCATTGTCGATGAATTAAAGAAAACTTTAGCCAACTCTGCTGTTGTCATTAGAAATGGTGAATTAGTTGAAGTTCCAGCTAACGAAATCGTTCCAGGTGATATTTTACAACTAGAAGACGGTGTTATCATCCCAGCTGATGGTAGAGTCGTCACTGAAGATTGTTACGTTCAAATTGATCAATCTGCTATTACTGGTGAATCCTTAGCTGTCGACAAACATTACGGTGATCAAACTTTCTCTTCTTCTACTGTTAAGAGAGGTGAAGCCTTCATGGTCGTTACCGCTACTGGTGACAACACTTTCGTCGGTAGAGCCGCTGCTTTAGTCAACAAAGCCGCTAGTGGTCAAGGTCATTTCACTGAAGTCTTAAACGGTATCGGTATTATCTTATTAGTCTTAGTTATTATCACTCTATTATTAGTCTGGACTGCTTCTTTCTACAGAACTGACGGTATCGTTAGAATCTTAAGATACACTCTAGGTATTACTATTATTGGTGTCCCAGTCGGTTTACCAGCTGTCGTCACCACTACCATGGCTGTCGGTGCTGCTTACTTAGCTAAGAAACAAGCTATCGTTCAAAAATTATCCGCTATTGAATCCTTAGCCGGTGTCGAAATCTTATGTTCCGATAAAACCGGTACTTTAACCAAGAACAAGTTATCCTTACACGAACCATACACTGTCGAAGGTGTCTCCGCTGATGACTTAATGTTAACCGCTTGTTTAGCTGCCTCCAGAAAGAAGAAGGGTTTAGATGCTATCGATAAGGCTTTCTTAAAGGCTTTAGCCCAATACCCAACTGCTAAGAGTGCTTTAACTAAATACAAGGTCCTTGAATTCCATCCATTCGATCCAGTCTCCAAGAAGGTTACCGCTGTTGTTGAATCTCCAGAAGGTGAAAGAATTGTCTGTGTTAAAGGTGCTCCATTATTCGTCTTAAAGACCGTCGAAGAAGATCACCCAATTCCAGAAGATGTCCATGAAAATTACGAAAACAAGGTTGCTGAATTAGCCTCCAGAGGTTTCAGAGCCTTAGGTGTTGCTAGAAAGAGAGGTGAAGGTCACTGGGAAATCTTAGGTGTTATGCCATGTATGGATCCTCCAAGAGATGATACTGCTCAAACTGTTACTGAAGCTAGAAGATTAGGTTTAAGAGTCAAGATGTTAACTGGTGATGCCGTTGGTATTGCTAAGGAAACTTGTAGACAATTAGGTTTAGGTACTAACATTTACAACGCTGAAAGATTAGGTTTAGGTGGTGGTGGTGATATGCCAGGTTCCGAATTAGCTGATTTCGTTGAAAACGCTGATGGTTTCGCTGAAGTCTTCCCACAACATAAATACAGAGTCGTCGAAATTTTACAACAAAGAGGTTACTTAGTCGCTATGACTGGTGACGGTGTTAACGATGCTCCATCCTTAAAGAAGGCTGATACCGGTATTGCTGTCGAAGGTGCTACTGATGCTGCCAGATCCGCTGCCGATATTGTTTTCTTAGCCCCAGGTTTATCCGCTATTATTGATGCTTTAAAGACTTCTAGACAAATTTTCCACAGAATGTACGCCTACGTTGTTTACCGTATCGCTTTATCTTTACATTTAGAAATTTTCTTAGGTTTATGGATTGCTATCTTAAACAATTCCTTAAACATTGATTTAATTGTTTTCATTGCCATTTTCGCTGATGTCGCTACCTTAGCTATTGCTTACGATAACGCTCCATACTCTCAAAAGCCAGTTAAGTGGGATCTACCAAGATTATGGGGTATGTCTATTATCTTAGGTATCATTTTAGCTATCGGTTCTTGGATTACTTTAACTACCATGTTCTTACCAAAGGGTGGTATTATCCAAAACTTCGGTTCCGTTGACGGTGTTATGTTCTTACAAATTACTTTAACTGAAAATTGGTTAATTTTCATTACAAGAGCTGTTGGTCCATTCTGGTCTTCTATTCCATCTTGGCAATTAACCGGTGCAGTCTTCTGTGTCGATGTTATTGCTACTATGTTTACTTTATTCGGCTGGTGGTCTCAAAACTGGACTGACATTGTCACTGTTGTCCGTGTCTACATCTGGTCTGTTGGTATCTTCTGTGTCATGGGTGGTGCTTACTACGAAATGTCTGAATCCGAATCTTTCGATAGATTAATGAACGGTAAGCCATTAAAGGAAAATAAGTCCACCAGATCTGTTGAAGATTTCTTAACTGCCATGCAAAGAGTCTCCACTCAACACGAAAAAGAAAACTAATACTTTTAAGTTTTTAATAAACATAATTTATTTTAACCCTTTTTTTCAACATTATATGGGAACTGATCCATTATATCAAAAAACTTTCATTGGTTTCAATTCAATTTTTATCTCTTAGTTGATAGTATTGTTAATATTTTTTAAATCAACTTCACACACACACTTGTTGGTTTAAGAAATTTATATTACTATTAAGCTTTAATTTTTTTTCTGTTTCCTTTGATTCTCACACAAAACAATTATAGTAAGATCAAGTTCAAACAAACTGCACATTTCAATTTCATTTTAAATTTAAACGTTATAGTTAATTTTAATTTTTAATATATTTTATATAAATTCGCACACAATCACACACACACGCACAATAATTCATTCATTTTAATTAATATTAATCTTTTTTAAATATCTTCATTATCTAATAAAAATATGTAATCAACGTTTATAAACATTGCTACAATAGCCAAGCAGATCATTTAGCGTCAACCAAATATATATAATGATTTACTTGAGCCGTTAATCCAACTTTACCAATTCTGGACATACATACTAGATAGATCCAGTATACTATTTTAGTTTCATAGCAATACTACGATATGTTATCATAATTCACGATGCGGCCGTGGTTTTTTTAAACATCGACAAATTTTCCAAGGTCCATCGAATGAAAAATTATTTGACATCTTAAAATGGTGAAGAGAGGTACAGCTAGTAAAATTTAAAAGATTTCATTATAAAGGTTTACTTTACATATTAAATAGCCATACCCACAAGGATTGACACAGTTGTTTATTTTTATTTCTTTTGAAAAAGAGTCAATAATCATCTCTATTTCATTTATTTGTACATTATTATTTGTATTTTAGCTTAGCAACGTCAGTTTTCCAATTATTATTGTAAACTAGAGGAAAAACTTCGATTTTAGTTGCTTCTGTACATTAACTATTTCCCCAATTATATTTGTATATTAAATTACATTACAAAATTCCAAGTTACTACTATTCTTTTTTTGTTATTTTAGGTTTTTAATCAAGTACTCATCACTAATCATTTACTATTAAAATATAATGTCTACTCAACCAACAAAGAACAAAGTTCAAAAATCCGATTCTGTTGACTCTGTTGTGCCTGAAACAATTTCTGCTGCTCTAGAAGAATTGAATCTAGATTCAATCGACAGTCCAGATGTACCAGTTAAGATTATTGAAACAGCTTCCGTCGATGTCAGAACCGGCCCAGTTGATCTTAATAACATGCCTTCACAAATGTTTCATCAACAACCTCACATGATGGGTATGGGGTTCGTTCCATACTCCCAAATGATGCATATGCCTCATCAACCTGGTTTCTATCCACCACCAGATTTTCCTGAATCTCAAATGCAGATGGGTAACCCAGGTCCAATCATGTTCAACCACAGCGGTGACTTTTCTGGTTTCCCAAATCCACCAAATATGTTATCTCCAATGAATGGTGGCCCAAGCTTTGCAAATGGTGGAATAGGTGGTTCCAATCCAAACGGTCCATTCAATAACTTGAACCCAAATGATCCATTGTGGCCAAATAATGAAGGCAACAATCAAAAGACCGTCGGATTAGACGATTCTGCTGCTGCCAACGGTGAAACTGGTGCTTCCAATGTAGCTTGCAGAAGACAAACTTTCCATGCTATCTCTACCAACGAACTAGTGGATAAGAACGATGATGCTTCTAAGGCTACTATTGAAAAGAAAGATACTCTCGAATCAAGTTCAAGTAACTTAGGCGTTATGTCGTCTGTAGGTGCCAAGAATAGAACTCAATCAACCTCCATCCAAAAGTCTGATCGTGACACCTTATTTGCAACTCCAAATAGTACTGAAATTACTAACGGCAAAACCAAGAAGGTAGGTGGAATTGACGGTTCAAAGCCTAAGGATATGAACAACCTGCAAACTTATGCTGCTGCTTATCCATACGGAGGGCCATTATTGCAACACACTGGTATGATGCCAGACAACCCAATGCCACATTCACCATTCACTAGCGGATATGAGTTTGGTGCACCATTTCAATCGTTTTCTCCAGTCCTAGGTGGCCCAACACCACCAATGCCAGGTCAATCTCCAATCCGTCACATTTCTCCATCTCCAATTCAAATGGGTCCACCAGGTAGTGACCCACTTTTAAACAATCCAGGTATGAGAAAGGGCCAAGACGATATGTCAAATGGTGCTAACTTACCATTGCCACAACACTTTCCAATGATTCAACATCAACAAAACGGCAGCCCTCCACCGTGGCTTTATAACGGTCCACCATTTAATGGCATGGTGCCACAAATGAATGGCCCACACAATCCACACAATGGTATGAACATGCTAGGTAGTAATAACAATGGTAGAGGCCATGGCCGTCTAGGAAACGGAAGAAACGGCCACTTCAATGGTAAAAACAAATTTGGCAAGAATGGTTACCATAATTATAACTATGGCAATAACAACCCTAACTACAACCAGTCTAAAATGGAGGAAGCATCTCGTTATGCAGATGCTACTCTTGACCAATTCATTGGTAATATTTACTCTCTTTGTAAGGATCAACATGGTTGTAGATTCTTGCAAAAACAATTGGACGTTTTAGGTATGGAAGCTTCTGATGCAATTTTCGAAGAAGTTAAGGAATACACTATTGAATTAATGGTTGATTCATTTGGTAATTACTTAATCCAAAAGTTAATTGAAAATGTTACTGTTGAACAAAGAATCGAACTATCTAAAATTGCTGCTCCAAAGGTTGTCGATATTGCTTTAAACCCACACGGTACAAGAGCTCTACAGAAATTAATCGAATGCATCAATACCGATGAAGAAGCCCAAATTGTCGTAAATGCTTTGAAAGACTCTGTTGTTGAATTAAGTAAAGATTTAAATGGTAACCATGTTATACAAAAGTGCCTACAAAAATTAGAACCAGAAAATTTCCAATTTGTCTTTGATGCAATGAACGATGAATGCTTCGGTATTGCTACCCACAGACATGGTTGTTGTGTCTTACAACGTTGCTTAGATCATGGTACCAAGGATCAGTGTAAGATTTTATGTGACAGATTATTAACTTCACTAAACAAACTTGTTTTGGATCCATATGGTAACTACGTTATTCAATACATAATTAATAGAGAAACCGACAAGAACGATTTCGGCTACACACATAAGATTGTTCGTGTGATCAAACCGAAGATTATTGAATTATCTGTCCATAAATTTGGTTCGAACGTCATTGAAAAACTTTTAAGAACTCCTATTATTGCTGAATCAATGATTCTAGAATTAATTAACAACAAGGGTGAATCTGATATTCAATTGTTACTAAACGACAGTTATGGTAACTATGTTTTACAAACAGCTTTAGATGTTTCTCACAATCAAAATGAGTCCACATACAACAAACTTTCTGCTATAGTGTCACCTTTATTAGTTGGTCCAATTAGAAATACACCACATGGTAAGAGAATTATTACCATGCTACATTTAGAAGAACAATGAGTATATCTAACATTCTATATATCATTATGTAACATACTTTATTAAAATAGAATTTAGTTATAATTTAATTATAAATATTTATCTATTCGCATTACTTTTTATTATTATTATTATTATTAAAGTTGTAAACGTTCATAAATTATAAACAATGATTTTCGTTGTCCGGATAAATATCACTCCATAGTATATTATACATATTACCAATATCAGAGTTTACAAACTCATCTAAAGTACCTAGATTATAACTAGTTGCTGGTAATAGTGCTTCGTTAATACTGCTAATATTTGACATCATTGAGCGATCAATTCTATTGTTTGGGGTATGTTCAGCCTTTATTTGTGGTTCCATATTACCCTGTGGAGCCCAAACTAGATCATTACTATTGGTGTTGTTAGAAGGCATATTGTTAGGTTCATTCTGTGATAGAAGAAACTCAACTGCAGGTCTCCTTTGCTGAGGTGGCCCAACATAATCATTAAGTTGAGGTCCACTCAAGTAAGAACCACCTTGGCCAAGCGGTGTGACTAAATTCAAGGCGGGTAGAACATTCATGTATCCTCTGTTATCCTTTGCAGTTTCATTTAACTGTGAAAGAATGCCAACACTACTAGGATCCATTTGATTCGTCACATATTGTGGCAATACACCTCCATTTCCTTGTATCCCTTGGGCTTGTAATACTTTCTCAATCTTCTCTTTACCTTTGTATTCACCCCTTAAGTTATTTTCTAACATTTGTTTGGCATGTAAATGAAAACCTGATTTTTGTACAGGTGTTAACAGATATTTATAAGATTTTGAGGTGATATCAAAAGAATCATCGAAAACTTTTAAAAGATCTTGTGCGTTAGATTCGAACCATGCTCTTACTTCTGCAAGCTCAATAGATCTTTGGCGACAGAACATTAAAACCATGACACGACTGGCTAAACAAAGGAATGACACATTCTTGCAATATTCTCTGTAAATTGCACTATCCCTAACTTGAGCTGAGTCTTCATTTAAGTTTAAAATCCAAAGACGTTTAAACCTATGTAGTACATATATGAGAGATCTTATATCTTCATAAGTGAATACGTCTCTTAATAATTCAAATTTTGTTAGGACCAAAACTGTAACACCACGGTAATACACAAATACCCTACAGATAGAATAATCATTTGTAAAATTACTAATAACACAATTCATTCTATGCCAAGAATGATAAATCTCATGGAAGAGATCACTAACTGCAGAAAACTGTGGTGCAGTATAATGCTTTGATGATAATCTTGCTTCTAAGTTATCTATTGTAGCCAATAGAACTGAGCAGTAGAACTCAAAAGTACATGCAAATCTTGATGCTAAAATACCATCTTTTTTGGTATATGATCTACCTTTAATGACAACATCCCCGAATGTACTTCTAGCACTAGCTGCAATTTCGAATAGAATGGAACAATGAGTTCTTAATGCTTGTAATCTTTCTTGTAACGCCTTATATTCCTTAATTAAATCTTCAAATAATTTGCTTTTGAATAATGGTGGGGCGGCAGAGTTTCTTATTGATGTATATTTCTCACTAAATAGAACCTTAAATCCGAAGTCACTCATCAATTGGGTTACACCAAATCTACCATATACCTCCAAAGATTCAATACCTATTTTTTCAAACCGTGAATCACACGGTATGCTAGTTACTGTTTTTACGAATGTTCTTGAATCCAAGAAACCTAAATCTCTAAAGAATTTAGGTAATAAACACGATGAAATTTCGTCATTAATTGTGGAAGGTTCACCTAATGCACCATAAATTATTTTATTGAAATAGTATAATTTCCACCATATATATCTTCTTCTTTCAGCTTTATTTTCATCTAAACCAACGTAATATTCCCAACGGCTTAGACCCATTTTTCTTGCAATGTTAATAGCGGCTTCTATAACCAATGCTACTCCGTAATAATCATACGAAGTTAATTGTTTATCAATCAATGAAATTAGTAATTCCATATAGTCAATACTACGTGCAGCCTTATAGTAGAAATATTGTGTAGCGCTATAGTAGTGGTAACAAAGTGGTAATAAAATCTGATCTATTTCACAGAAATAAATCAATTTTTGTATAATTTCGTTGGAATAAGTTGGAGCAAGATTTGGATCCTTGACATAGATTGATGTCATTTCAACAAAAAATGATTCGTGAACGATTTTGAAATTTTCAAACATCTTAACAAGAAGTTGGAACATTGAAAAATCGTCTCCCATATTTCTTAAAAGCGTTTCTGTCGTAACACCAGTACAATTAAATGTGAAAGGTTGGGGTAACAATCCAATTAGTTTTACTAATAACGTCCTTGTTGATATGTTTGTACTAGCGTTACTTGATGGCGATGTGATTGGAATTGATGGATCTGGACTTTGGGGACTCATAGTAATATTTTTCTTCTTGAAATAAGCCTCCAGTGGGTTTGCAATAGATATTTTACCTTGTTGCATTTGTAAGTAACACATATCAAAGTATCTCAATATTAAATATAAACATTCTTTGAAGTGTTTATTAATTTCCTTTGAACCTTTTCTCTTTAAGTATTCTAAACAGATGCAACCTATACCTCTCAATGAAATAATTTGAACTGGAGAGTATAAACCAAAAAGTTCATCCACTAGAGGTTCTCCATCGGAGACCACTTGAGAATGATTACTTTCGTCATAGTTCGCATTTGAGTAAATGGAATACCGCGTTAGGTAAATGTGATCTGTATATTTATTTTTCATAAGGTAAGTTTCTCTTGATTTTTCACCAGTGGCGTCGATCTTAGCAAACTCTTGTTCATTAATTATTGGTTTCCAACTACTTATTAAAGTTTCAATTTGATTATTGATGCTCTCTATACTTGTTATAATTGATTTATTTTCAACTGGAATTGATTTCAATTGATTTAATGCGATTTGTAAGTTATTAATTTGAATCTGAATAGCTTCATCATTTTCATATAAATGATTGTCACCATAAATAATCGGAGGAATCTTCATAATATATTTATTACCTAATTTAGATTTATTGGCTTTACATGTAGTAGGGAATGTACTATCTCCTGCATCAGATGATTTGGAGGTTGCAGTACCACCGCTAACAATGTCAGTAGATCCATCTTTTGTAAATTCTACTTGTAAACTAGTAGAGCCATTGCTAAGAGTTTTTGCCTTAGATATATTGGACATTGAGGAACCCACAGGTGAGGAACCGCTCACCTTATTCATTTGTTCATCAAACTTTCTTTGATTTTTTGATTTTAGTCTTCTAGGAGCTGTACTTCTAGCTGAGTATATGCAGGAGCAAGAATAAGCCTCGCATGTAGAACACGGCTGTTTACCTGTACATTTTAATTTTCTCTTTCTACAATTATCACAGGCTTTTCTAACTTTGACCTTGGATTTATCAATCTTGTTTTCTGTATCAATATCCATTCCTTTAAGAATATGTTCTGTACAATGTGAATGTCTTCGTTGCTCAATTTTTATTCTCTATGTTAATAAGAACCTTTCTTGTGTTTATGAAAAAACAAAATACCACTCTTGTTTCTATAATAGTATGATCTGATATCTATTGTAACTCTATACAAACTCCTAATATTAAGGTAGCCTACGAAATAAAATAATAATAATCTATAGATCTTAAGTAATAGGATTTACGCACATCTCACCAAATATTTCAATATACACAACATGAATTATATAATCATTATCTTTTTTCTAAAACATGTCAACATATATAGAATAGGAATTATAAAACTAGGACTTCATTAGGGTTACCAAATACCCTATATTAAATTAGGGTTTCATCCATTTTGTTATGGAAACCCCTAATAAGTAAATGAGGGTAGGATTTTTGAGATTTTACCGGGAAGTCGTTTATATTCGTATAATAGCCGAAGTTGTTATATAAGCTGATGGATATTGAATACTTTTTGTTTCTCGAAATACAATAGTTCAAAAACAGTATTGCAAGATGGCTGCTAAATCGAATAGTGCTAAAACTTTCTTACCACAGGGGAAATATTTAAAACCTGATGAAATTGAATACGAGTTTGGTGGGGTTCCAGGTGTTATTGGTATGCTAGTTGGTTTCCCATTGTTGATGTATTACATGTGGATTTGTGCTGAATTTTATAATGGACAAATTGCCTTACCAGCTGAAGGTGAGACATGGTCCCATTTTATTCAACACCTGTACCAGATCTTCTTGGACCATGGTGTCCCAACTAGATACGCTTGGACCATCTTTTTAACTTTCTGGATATTTCAAATTGTTTTCTATTATACTTTACCTGGTATTTGGACTAAAGGTCAACCTTTAAACCACCTGAAGGGAAAGCAATTACCATACTATTGTAATGCAATGTGGACTCTATACGTCAGCACCACATTGATTCTGATTTTACATTTTACTGGTATTTTCAAGTTATACACTATTATCGATATATTCGGTCAAATCATGACATGTGCAATTGTTTCAGGTTTCGCTTTCTCTATTGTTCTTTACGTCTGGACTCTTTACGTAAGCGGCGATTACCATAGAATGACAGGTAATCATCTTTATGATTTTTTTATGGGGGCTCCATTAAATCCACGTTGGGGTATCCTTGATTTAAAGATGTTTTTTGAAGTTAGACTACCTTGGTTCACATTGTTTTTTATCACGTTAGGTGCATGTTTAAAACAATATGAAGAGTATGGATATGTGACTCCACAATTGGGTATTGTTATGCTTGCTCATTGGTTATACGCCAATGCATGCGCTAAAGGTGAAGAACTAATTGTTCCAACTTGGGATATGGCGTATGAAAAGTTTGGTTTCATGTTAATTTTCTGGAATATCGCTGGTGTGCCATACACTTATTGTCATTGTACTTTGTACTTACACTACCATAACCCATCTGAATACAATTGGTCTCTACAATATAATATTACATTATACGTTGTATTATTAACTGCGTACTATTTCTTTGACACCACAAATGCTCAAAAGAATTCGTTCAGAAAGCATATGTCCGGTGATAAGACAGTCAGAAAGACTTTCCCATTTTTACCATACCAAATTTTAAAGGATCCAAAATATATGGTTACTGCTGATGGTTCTTATTTATTAATTGATGGTTGGTACACATGGGCAAGAAAGATCCATTATACCGCTGATTGGACTCAGTCTTTGATCTGGGCATTATCATGTGGTTTCAATTCACCATTCCCATGGTTCTTCCCTTGTTTCTTCTTTGTAGTTTTAGTCCATAGAGCTATCAGAGATACAGCCAAGTGTCAAAAGAAGTACGGTAAGGATTGGGACGAATACGTTAAATATTGTCCGTACTTATTTATCCCATACGTCTTCTAATTCTAAAGAACTTTATGTAAATATTTTTTTCTGCTTTTGTTTATTTATTCATTTAAAAAAATATATATATATGAACTATATTATGATGTTTGTTTAATCTTGTTCGGCGATGGAGACTAATCTTTCTTCAATTTGTTCTGGAGTCAATACAAAGAATTTATCTTCGGTGGCAACACCAACTTCTAAATCATTATTTGTGAAATCAGTACCTAATGAATCGATTAAATGTGTAATGGCAAATTCTACTACCTTTTCCCAGGATTCTTCATTTAAATAATCTTCTTCCTTCTTCTTGAAATAGTTTTCTAAACTTGTTGTTATCTCTTGTTGCTTTGGACCAGTTGCTGTAGCTTTGTAACCAACGAAGTAACCGGCAGGATCAGTCTTGTAAATAGAAGGTCCAACTTCTTCATCCACAGAGATAAATGTCAATATAACACCTAAAGGTCTCATGTAAGCTCTTTGAGTGTAAACTTGTGCAATGTTAGCCATTCTCTTTGCTAGAACATCACATGGCATATCGTAACCGTACTTATAACGGAATTCAGCGGCTTCAGATTTGGCTCTGATAGCTGCATTTCTAGCATCAGGTATTGGACCATTAGCTAACATACCGATGTGATTAGAGATCTTGAAGATATAAGAAACTGTGGCTGGATCTAATAACTTATCCGGGACTTTCTTTTGATTTATCATGACTGTACAGTTCTTACCTCTAACAGCAAGGGAATTTATGTTGGTTTGATTGGTAGCCTTGAAGGCATATTCTACTTGGAAAAGACGACCTTCTGGGGAGAAGATGGTAATGTGCCTATCGTAACCTGCGGCGGACGCAGCAGCTGCACCTGACATTGTATATAATTATGGGTAGTTCAATTGGGTTGATCTAGTCAGACTTCAATACTTCTGTATCGAGAAGTGGTTAGCATCCTTAAAGGTAGTTAATATTCTTTACATTATTAAATTTCCTGAGTGGCAAAACTCAGAAATCGCTTACACGAAAGCCTCAACGTACATGGCGATACACGATCAAAAAGGATATATTCAATATTCAAGAAGTACCAAGTAATCCTATCGAGATTAACCAACAGTTGTTGTATCTTAATGCCGAATTCAATTATATTGAACTACTGAATGTCTATATAGTTTAATTTGTAGAGGATGTGCCTTTTAATTGCCTCTCTATTGTGCAGATAGAGAATCTCCGATAGAAAAATAGAGATGGGGTATATACAAGGGAGCAGGATATGGTTCAAGGTCTATTCGGATCAAGCAAGACAATTCCTCAGTTACTTATAAACATGCCTTCCACGCTATTTGATCTACGCTCACAAATCCGCTTCTACAAGTACTATCACAGCGACCATACTAATGTTCTAATCCATGCTGTTTTCGTTCCAGTTATATTCATTAGTAGTTGTTCACTACTGAATCGCATACCTATATGGTCAAGTATCACGGCTACACACCTGTTGACTGTATGTTATGGTATTTTCTATTGTATATTATATTTACCTACCGGTTTACTAGCCAGCACAATCCTGTTACTAATTAATGTGTCACTAGATAAGAAATGGTTGGATACTTCCTTATGGATCGATATGGTATTGTTTTTAGCAGGATGGTGTTTCCAATTCATAGGTCATGGTGTTTTTGAGGGTAAGAAGCCTGCTGTATTTGATAACCTAGTACAAAGTTTAGTTCTTGCTCCATATTTTATCTTATTTGAATTATTATTCGCTTTGGGGTTCATGCCTGACTTTAAAGAACTACTAGAGAATGATGTTAAGGAGATGGATGCCGCAAAAAGGCGACTATTATTTATGGCATAGTTGTCATTTTATTTTATATTCTATTCAAATCGCTATATCAAGGGTAAAATCGATGCCCCATAGAAAAATAAAAAGTAAAATAAAAATATTGGATTCTAAAACTATGATTGTGACACTAGAAACCTTTAAAAGGAACACATAACCATTAAATAAAGTAACTTAAAATATGTCAGATAGTTCACTGAACATCTGGAAATCTACAGTAACGGTTTGTTCACTAGCAACAGCCGCTTACACAACATATAAACTTTTCAAATTACATCATAGATTAAATACATCAAACATACCACCACGACCTGCCGAGGGTGTAGAAGAACTTATAGGTAATACCCCACTAGTCAAGATTCGTTCATTATCTAAGTTATTGAACGTAGAGATTTATGCCAAATTAGAGTTAGCTAACCCTGCTGGGTCTGCAAAAGATCGTGTTGCATTCAACATTGTAAAGACGGCCGAACAGGAAGGGTTATTAGTGAGAGGACAGCCAGGTTGGGTATTCGAAGGTACAAGTGGTTCTACAGGTATATCTATTGCTATGATTTGTAATGCCTTAGGCTACAAAGCACATATTTCTTTACCTGACGATACATCTTTGGAGAAACTAGCATTATTAGAGAGTTTAGGTGCTGTGGTAAATCCAGTGAAACCAGCAAGCATTGTAGATCCAAATCAATACGTCAATGCTGCAAAGAAAGCATGTGAAAAAATGATTGAAGAAAAGGGTGTTCTGGGTGTGTTTGCTGATCAGTTTGAAAATGAAGCTAACTGGAAAGTACATTACGAGACCACTGGACCTGAAATCCTAGAGCAAATGGATGGTAAGATTGATTCGTTTATTGCTGGTTGTGGTACTGGTGGTACCATTACTGGTGTATCCAAATACTTAAAGGAAGTCGGTAAACTAGATTGCCATGTGATCCTAGGTGATCCACAAGGTTCTGGTTTTTATAATAGAATTAATTTTGGTGTTATGTATGATCAAGTCGAAAAAGAAGGTACCAGAAGAAGACATCAAGTGGATACCATTGTTGAAGGTATTGGTTTGAATAGAATCACTGAAAATTTCAAACAAGGTGAGAAATATATTGATGAAGCAATTAGAGTTACTGATAACCAAGCTATTAAAATGGCTAAATACTTATCTGTCAACGATGGTTTGTTCGTGGGGAGTAGTACTGCTATCAACGCTATTGCCGCCGTGAAGGTCGCCGAAAGGTTAGGCGAAGGTGCACGCATTGTTATTATTGCTTGTGATAGTGGTTCCAGGCATTTAAGTAAATTTTGGAAGCAAGCAAAAACAGTTGATAGTAATATCACATTAGAAAGTGTATTAGAACTATAAATGTAGGTGTGTATATATTGCTATATAAATAAACATATTAATTATCACTTATATCGGAAAAGAATTGACTTATATCAAAATCTACAGATTTAGAAATTTCTTCGATGATTTCCCATGGAACATTAACTTTCCATTTAACTTTATAATTTAAGAAATCTATATTTTTTGTTGCTGTGGTAGCTATTAGTTTCAAAGTATGCAATTCTGCAACATTTTGAAATACTTCAATATTTGATCTAATGTATGGTTCTTGTAGTAGACCAGCTAGAGATCCACCGGAGTGTTGAGTTTCATAAGGGAAGATAGATTGGAATATAGCTAGTAACCTTTCCACTGTAAACATTGAAGGCTGTAGATTTCTAGGATTAGTTTCTTTCTTCTTACGACGACCGTATGAGGTTCTACCTGTTTTGATATGTGACTTTCTAGAGAATATACTTGAATCGTATCTTGGTTCTAAGTATGAACAAAAATATGATGAAATTAATAAGAACTTTGAAATGGTGGATAGTTCGTAAGTATTATTGCTACTTGAATCTGTCTCTATTGTTGAAATTTCTGTGTCTGCACTAAATGTATCATCTGTGCTAATGAAAAGATGAATAGCTGATTTATACAATGTAACTGGTTTAAAGATATTTTCTCTGGTCATTAATTGAACGTATTGTGCCCATTTCAAATCTATCAAGTCATTCAATGCCATGAGATTGTTTCCTGTGTATGAATTGAACGATTGAAGTATTAATGTAATAAAATTTGATACTATATTTTGCAATTGATTAGTTGTCAGATCACCTAACTTCTCTGAATCATGTGTTAGATATTGTGATAGATCATCGTAACGTGACAACTGTAATATATCTAGGATCTGATCTAGTTTATAACATGGAAAGATGATTGTTGGTACAATAAAGGACGAGTATCTTTCCAGAAGTGAATTATCTTGAAGCACGTATATGATCTTCAAATTACCTGATGTTATCAACTCATTTAATTTTAAAAACTTGGATAATAAAGTCGCATCTAAATCCTGTAAAGCATCAAACCCATCTAGTACTAGATGAAACGTTATACCATTTACTTCTTCCGGGAAATAAGCAAATACTTCATTCAAATGATTAATTAAATGATAATGTTCTTCCACTTGTAATGGATCCAATGGAGTAAAATTAACTTCAGGAAACTTCTCTAACAGAGTACTTTGTACGATTCTCGAGATCGCCTGAATCAATGGTTTCCAAGTAACTAATTCAATGGGTCTCAAAGATGCATGGATGATCCCTGGGTTCTCTTCAAAGAACTGCGATAGAACATGTGACTTACCTGTTGCAATTCCACCTTGCAGAAACAAATTCGGTGGTGAAAGTGTTGGGTCTTCAGTGACATACGAAGACAACGCATTGCACTGATACTGTCTGTACTGTACCCTGGGAGCAATCATTATCTGGTCTACCTAGTCTGGACTGTCTGGCTGTCCTGGATCGAGAGGGCTAACTTATAGATGATCCCATCCATACACATCTCTTGTAATAATATTTTTCAGACCAAAGAGGAAATAGTATAAATACCCGTGAAATGTGATCTGCAACAAAATATATTCACGTGTAAATCACATGATATACAAATGACGTCTTTTTACGCAATGTAGATCAAAAAACGGAATGAAAGCAATCTGGCCAGAACTTTGTGTCCAAATCGGATCTATTACCTGATTAGGAGATGATTTTTCGTAAAACCGTGTTGTGCCTACCGTGCGTGGGTGTTTAGCTGGCCATTGGAAACATTTTGATACCTGGAGAAGTTAAATATATTATTTATGATATAAGATTAAACATGTTTTGAAATTAGATATTTCGAGTTAATACCATAAATTAGTAAACTATTCAAGGTGTTACAGGACACTTTATCGATCAACAATACTATTTTAATAATATACCCACTAACTTTCATTCTTTGATACGTTTCATTCATTTAATTTAATTCAATTTTTTTTTTTCATTTTTATTTTCATATAATAATAGTATATTATCCCAAAAAACAGCATGCTTTTACAACACGCTTCGCTGTACCTTTCATTAATACTAGTGTCTCTAGTTGCTGCTGCCCCTGTTAAATCAGTTTTCAATAACGGAACTGCAACTGAGACCTATGTCCGTCAAACAAGAACCCTATCACACACTTATGAACCTGAAACTTCGGGTGGTCACTATTTAGAAAATATTCTTTCTGGTATTGATAGTTTATTAGATCCTACGGTGAAATCCAAGACTTCTTCCTTGATGCTTGTTTCAACTCAAACACACTCCTCAAGTCAATATTCCCGTAGTAAGAGTTCCCATTCAGACACATCCTCTTCTGCAACTAATTCTCAAAAACAAACTTATACCCGTGAAGCTACTTCTACTGCTACTAATTCGGAAACATCATCTACTGAAACTAATTCTGCTACTTTTGCAAGCTCAGATACTACGACTCCAACAACTGTATCCTCAACTGATCCATCTTCTCAAATCCCAACTGTTGAATCTAGTACTCAACCATCCATTTCGATGAGTGAAGCACCATATAGTTCTGTATCCGATTATGCTTCTTATTCTTCTGAAACTGCAACCGGTATTCCTATAGAAATTACTTCATCAGATACTACTTCCCTTGCAACTGAATCTTATGTTCAGACTTCAAGTACTGCTTTAGCTGTATCAACTTCCGTTGCCCCAATCATATCTTCTCAATCAGCTTTAACTTCTTCGTATACAATTCCAACCATGGAACCTTCTACTGCTAGTAGAATTGAGTCAATTGTTACATCACATTCTTCCGCCGTTATTGAATCAGTTACTCCAAGCTCCATCGTACCACCAGTCTCGGTAAGTTCTATCTCTGCACCAGTCTCCATAAGTTCTGTCGTTCAACCAATAATTACAAGTTCTGTCGAACCAATTGTTTCTATTCCATCTACCTCAGAAGTTCATTTGCCATCTGTTGTCACTACATATACTTTACCAACTTTCTCAACTTCTTCTCAAGAATTTATATCTACTGTTAGACCAGAAGTTAGTATAACCTCAGAGGCCATTTCTCCGGAACAAGCTTCTTTTGACGTTTCTTCTCATTTACCAACTCAAACTATTAGCTCTGAACCAAGCCCAATTTCTACTGAATTATCTAGTATATCTTCTTTACCATCTAACACTAACTGGTGGGTTCCAACTCAAATTTTAACTGATGTTGAAACTAGCACTGATATTACAGGTTCCGTTTCCAGCACTGGTTCCATTCAAGCTACTGCTAATGCCATTTTACCACACGTTATCGCAGGTCCAACTACTGAATATGACACTCCAGCTGACTATACTTTGATTACTATTGGTTTCTATAAACCACTAAACTATAAATTTGTAGTTTCAAACTCTAAATCTTCTGCTCAAATTTTCTCTTTCTTACCGTTAGCTTTGAGCACTCCATTCAGAGGACAATTATATAACGTTACTGTTTTACAGATAGCTCCATTAACCTTAGCTTCCAAGGATTACACTGTTAGTGTTGCTGAAGTTTACTTCCCAACATCTCAAATTGCTAATTTACAAGCTTATATCAATGATCTTTCAAGTGAATTGTACACTGAAAATATCGGTGCTGAAAAGAGTTTAGCTAGTTTAATTGATCCATCTATTCCATTGACTGGGTTGTTTGCCACTACTTCTGCTAGCGATGGCTCAAGTGATTCGTCTGGCTTACATTCCTCTACATCTTCTGATGCTAATACTCCAAAGAATCCAAAGTCTTCCGACAGTTCCTCTTCTGCCACCTCTCATCAAACCGAAGAAGATAACAATATGGGTACTTTAGGTGGGTTCACTAGTAAATCATCTTCATCTAATAACGGTTCTTCTAAACCTGATAGTAAGAATAAGATCGTTACCATTGTTGTCATATCCGTTATTGGTTCTGTTATCTATTTTATCTCTATGGGTTACATTATTAGACGTTACGTTAAGTATAACAAGAGCAGACCAGTTATCCAATCTCCAATCCACGACAATGACGATGATTTATCTTCCATATACAGTGGTAGTTCAAACTCTAACATTAACCTAGACGAAAAAGCGTTATCAAAAGCTGGCTCAGACGCTCTTCAAAAGAAGGATAATGAAGATATCGTCTCCACGAAGATTAACGAATGGATGAACGAAGCTCATTTCGGTAAGAATGAAAATACTTTAAATGATTACCAAATCGAACAAGTTACACAAATGGTTCGTGATATTAGTAGACCTAAGATCTCAAGACCAATTGCATCCGAAAATTCATTAGGTTGGAATGAAGTATAGATTTTACAATTCCAAATAACAAAAACAACAAACATTAACTAAAAATTTCACAAATATATGTATCAATAATATATTATAATTAAATACCCCTCTAACAATAGATACCTTTCTTATGTACTTATTTTAAATACTTTCTTTTTATTGTAAAAACTTCGTAATACTATTTATACTTTTATCGAATTCTTCAAAGATCAAATTATGTGAAGTATTATATTCTTCTACCATTGACTTAGCAAAAGTATGGTAGAGTAAATCATAATTACTTTCAATTAAGCAAGATTTCATTCCCCTTAAAAATAGAACCTGAATAGTATCATTTACCATAGAATTTCTTTCAATTGGCCAACTTTTAATTTCTTCAACAACATTAGGGAAATCACCCAATGGTAGATAAAATTTAATAAACTTATTCTTTTCAGTAGTGTAATTTAAATTATTTTGCAAGAAACCAGCACCAAAGTAAAACCCTAACATATCTATCACTTTATTTCTCCATTGAATACCTCCTGTTTTTATCTTAATTTGTTCAGAATCAATTCTCTTAATCAAGTCAAAATTGTTCGTTAATTCTACAGGTAGAGTTGGCGTGGCATATGGTGGCATATCAATCGATACAATTTTACGTATCCTTTGTCTAATCTGATCATCTTTTAAAGCTAATGCCATAGCTACTTTCCCACCTAGTGAATACCCGATGAAATCAATTGGTCTATCTTGAGGTAGTTTAGTATGGATGAAATGCCTTAGATCATTCACAAATGCATCATATGTCATTGGGTGTGCTTGTGGAGAATCACCATGATTACGCAAATCTAACGTATATATGTCTGTATTAAGTGTTTTGGATATGCTTCTGTTTACTGAATGAAACATAGTCTTGGAGCCTAAGAAACCGTGCAAATTAATTAAAATTGGTTTACTTGGTCCCGGCAGATGTGGTTTTATGTGAGTGTAGAACATATCCACAACAGACTTGGTAGGTAGTTTGTTGTTCATTGATTATGTGGTTTATATTAGAATATTATCTTAAATCAGGAATTTATCTCTTATTCTTATTACCATATTTCAAGGTATCTTAAAAGTCACAGTTTTATTTTTTTAAAAATCTCTTGTATTATAGAACAATAGTTAAGTGAGAGTCTATTAACCAGAAAAGAGACTACAAAGAGAACAATGCCTAGATTTAGAAGACTTAATGGTGGACTATGGGGTACAGATGAGCAACACCCTGACAGTGACGAAGAAGCTGATCATTTCCCAATAGATTCAGATGATCAAGCAAGATTAATCGAAAAATTCGAAACTCGTAATTATAGAGATAATCAGCTTACTGTGAGTATACTAAGTATCATATACCTATTTTGTGCGGGATTATTCTTAATAATGGCTACTAAGGTTGAATCAAGAAATGTGTCATCTATATTACTCACTGGTATTCAATCAATAATATGCTCATGTGTCACTCTACGGTACAGTTTAGTCAATGATTATTCCCTTTTCAAGAAAATTAAAATAAGAATAAGTAACAAAACTATCGATATATTGAACTGCATGATATTAATCTTGATTGCATGGATTAGTACTACTAAATTTGAAGGGGAAATCGCCTTACAATTTTTATTCCAAATTCCATTATTTCTGTATATCACTGCCATACTGATTAAGAAATGGTCAACAGAACTGGATCGAGATCTGAATAAATTACGTGGACTAAAATACAAATATAAAAACGCATAACTATATATATTTAATAGTATAACAATATAACATTATTAAAATACAAAAAAATAATGGTTGCTAGGAGGTTCGAACTCCTGCATCTTACGATACCTGAGTATTCCCAAATCAAATTTGGTTAAGAATTCGTAAACTCTTGAATCAGGCGCCTTAGACCGCTCGGCCAAACAACCGTAGAAAAATCTAATTCGAAAAGGTATTATTCCTGACCGAATGGACACTAATTTTAAGCAACTTTCACTTTAAAAGTGGTACATTTAAGGATCTTATTAGCATATAATGACTATAAAGTATGCTATTGGGTTATTTTGTAGATATATTTCCCCCAGACTTAAAGAAAATTAAAATGTTGGAATAAAGTTGTTTAATATTAATTCATTGAAAAATTGTTTATACGGGAATCAAAAGTTAATATTAAATAAAACAAACATAAATAAGACTGTATTAAATACAATAACATGGAAAAGAGGAGGCAAAAGTTTTCGCAGGCCAGGATAGATGAAATAAAGAATGATTCATTGCTAGATATGGGGCTACTTAGCCGATCCGATAAAGATAGTAATAATAGTCAGCTTCAGACATTGAAGACGAGTCAAACAGAGAGAGATAAACTACTGATGAGAATCAAGATAGAGAGTGACAATTCTATCATTGAGCATGGCCTGAGAAAACTAAGAGAAATCATTGTTAGTGCGTTTGATGAAAACGGCCAAAATTTAGAGTTCATAAAGTTTACAGAAGATGTTTACAAGTTGTCATATAATTTTTTTGTATCAACTAAACAATTCCATAAGATAAATGGTATCGTACTTGAATTTATAATCGATAGATTGCCAAATTTATTAATAAGAGGGAATTTCTTGGAAATTTATGTAATTTTCTCATCTCATATTGAAGGAAACTTGCCAAGATCTATCGATACTTTACTGAAATACAAAGAGCAAATTGGCGAAAAGTTTACATTTTTATTAGAACTATCGACAGTATATTGTCAAAAGTCTTTAAATCCAACTGGTTGGTTTCAACTAATAAAAATTAATGATACAGAGAATAAGTATCCACTCATTTATGATTTACTCCTTCAATCAGGGAAGCCTTTAGAAATGCAAAAACGATGCTTTCAAGTTGCCAAGTCATCATATAACCAAATATCAATACAATTTTTCCGAGATTTCTGGCTTGGAGGCTACGATATAGATGATAAGGTAATAGAAGATATTAATAATCTGTATGTTATAACCACAGGTTCAACAAATACTCAGGCAATCATGTTCAAAGTAAGAAAAGCGGTCACAAAATCTTAGTAAAATGCAGTCACCTTAGAATACATAAGCCAGCTGATGTTACATATCTAACCAAATAGTGGATGATCCATATGTAATCATATTTATCTAAGATGTGTATGTGTTTTTTCTTAGTAGTTACTAGAGGTGCCATTAATTTACCCTTTTCGTACATCATTAGTGCTGAGCTGAAAAAAAGAACGCGTATAGGGTAAAAATATTTTAAGTCTTCAGATATTATATAACTAAGTAACGTTAAAAGTTGTAAAGCTATAACATTTCTGGATAACGATTAATCGATTGATGCAATTGAGTAAATCGACAATGTTATTTAATTTGAGCATACTCTGGTCAATTTTTTTGATAACAGGTAGTATAGCTGCAGAATCTACGCAACAAAGCTTCAGCGAAGATGAATCAAGGCCGCTTACCTTCGAAGAAGAAACAAATAAATCTCTATTATGGGCTCCATATCGTTCCAATTGTTATTTCGGTATTAGACCACGTTATGTTGATGAAACTCCATTCATGTTAGGTGTTATGTGGTTTGACACTTCCAAATTTGATTCTATGACAAGGTTGAGACATATTGCTAGCAACGACGATAATTTAGAAAAGTTTAGTTGGGAGATATATGATCCTAGATTAGGTGGTAGAGAAAATATTATTGATAGAGAAAACAATTTGAATTTAACTATTCATTTTGCCAAGACACATGATGATGAAAATTGGGTTGTTAGAGTCAGTGGCCAACCATTAGATGCATCATTAAACACCACAGCTTCTATTGTTGTTTATATGAACCAAAATACAGGCACCCAAGGTGAGACCGGTTCAAGATTAATGCATGCTGCTGACGAAGGTGATGAGAACAACTTTATCTTCACAGGTATCTCTAACGATTTGGGTCCTTATGAGATTTTAATCAATGACAACTATGGTGAATACTTCGTTAATGAAACAATTGGTAATATGGAAATTGTTCCAGGAGCCGATTCCTCTAAAACAAGTCATATTTCTATGAATGTTCCTGATGATGAAGTTTGGAGAGCTCGTGACATTTTTCAATCCTTATTATCCGATTCTATTAAGGATATCGTAAATGTTGTAGGTGACAACATTGACCAAGGTTTAGTTCCAAGTGTTTTAACCTTAAGAAATATCCATCAATTTGGTGAAGGTAATTTCCATTATATCCAAAAAACTTTTGACAATAGACAAGAAAAGGGTTTCCAATTCGACCTTGTATATAACAATTTAGAATCCAGCCAAATGATTAACTCCAGAAATGAAGTTACCCAATTGATTTCAAGTGCCCTTGATGAAGTTCAAACTAGATTTAATAAACATTTTGATATCGAAGACTCTAAATCTGATGAAAAGCACGCTTTTGCTTTAGAGACTTTATCCAATTTATTAGGTGGTGTTGGTTATTTCCACGGTTCTCAAATTATTGATCGTCAAACAGTTCTTGATGAAGATCAGTTCGAAGAATTAAAGTTAGAGCATGGCTCCGAAGAAGGTCCATTTAGCTTATTCACCAGTGTACCAAGCAGAGGGTTTTTCCCTCGTGGTTTCTATTGGGATGAAGGTTTCCATTTGTTACAAATTATGGAATACGATTTTGATTTAGCGTTCCAAATCGCCATTAGTTGGTTCCAATTAATTGATGAAAATGGTTGGGTCGCTAGAGAGGTAATCTTGGGTGCAGAAGGTAGAAGTAAGGTTCCAGGTGAATTTACTGTCCAAAGTCCACAAATTGCTAATCCACCAACATTATTACTTGCATTCAGTGAAATGCTGAACAAGGTTCTTGAAAATGAAGACAATATGAATTTCAGCAACCTAGAAACTGATGAAGAAGATGATGTCTTAGGTGATATATTAGGTACTAACCGTGAATTTATTCTAAAATACAGTAAGACTGTTTATCCAAAGTTAATGAGACATTTTGAATGGTTCACTGAAACTCAAAGAGGTTTAATTGATGAATATGCCGATGATTTAGAAGATGATGAACATTTCAACAAGATTCATAAGGATCAAGTATATAGATGGTTAGGTCGTACCTCTAAACATTGTTTACCAAGTGGTTTAGATGATTTCCCAAGAGTCCAACCACCTGATATTGCCGAATTAGATGTCGATACATTAACCTGGGTTGGTGTTTTTGCTAGATCCATGAAGAATATCGCACATCTTTTAGAAAATGAAAAGGACGTTGCTAAATTTAAAACTATTGAAAAGAAGATTGTTGAAAACTTAGATTTAGTACATTGGAGTGAGAAGCAAAAGACATACTGTGATGTTACTATGGATGAAGATGATGAAGAAGAAGAAATGTCCTTAGTTTGTCACGAAGGTTATATTTCATTGTTACCTTTTGCCTTGAAATTAATGCCAAGAGATTCTCCAAAATTAAAATACATCATTGATTTAATGAGCGATCCAGAAAGACTATTTTCTGAGTATGGTTTACTATCTCTTTCTAAGAAGGATGAGTACTTTGGTAAAGATGAAAACTACTGGAGGGGTAAGGTGTGGTTAAACATAAACTATTTGTGTTTAGACGCTCTTAAATTCTATTTCCCTGAAATCATTACTGGCCATTCTGCAGGTGGTGTTAGTCACGATAAAAAACTTGTTCAACAAGCCAAGAAGTTGCATGATGAATTAAGAGCCAACTTAATTACAAATGTTTACAATGTATGGAAGGATACTGGCTACGTTTACGAAAATTACAGCCCAGTAGACGGTCAAGGTAGCGGCTCCAAGGGTTTCACTGGTTGGACTTCTTTGATTGTTAATATCCTAAGACGACAACTATAAACACCTACATGGCATTATATTTAAATTCTATGTAGAACAAATAAATGAGCAATTCATTGCATATAGACTATAAAATTGTTAGTTCCTAGTTCATTTATGCTGTGCATAACATGCCAGACCCTTTTTTAACCAACATTTCAATATGATCAACAGGATGACTACCCACAAGACCTACAAATTGAACTACCGGTTGACAGATACATTACCATATTTGTTGACATTAGCAGTAACTTTTGTTTTGATTTCAAATACTAGCTGGGCACCTATACATTTTTAAATAATACCAGCCGGACACATATATTCAATATTCGCCGATGTACCAGGGTCAGTCCGGACAAAATTTGAAATTTTGCTAGTTGAAAATCAAATTTTTGTTTACTTTTCGATGTATGCCGCTGGTGAAAAATAAAGTTTTACCAGCGAATATTTGATAATCGCACGCAGTGAAAAAGCTCGATGACAGTATACGGGAGACACTAAGAATGAGATGACTTGAATAGAGACGTTTAATATTGAAACTGATAGTTCCTGGTTTATATGTGTTTACGTGCTTCCTAGTTTAGGGTTTATTTTGTTTACGTTGTTGAAATTATAGTCAGCTTTGCTGTGCATGTACAAATTGATATACTATGATAATCATAGTGAAGATCAAGGTACCTTGCATTCAATGTCCGTTAGTGCAACTTAATCAGCTGGTCACTAAGCATAACTTCATGTAACTGTTTGGTTTAGAATATATTATATATAAGGAGATATGATTTATGGGATATAAGAGTTATGGGATATAAGAGTTATGTTTTATTCTTCTGTTTTATTATCTTATGTTAGATTAATTATATCTTAGACATATATTTAACAAGCATAACTAACCAAAGCTATTAGAGTTTACTCCTAAATTAAAACAATCCTTTCATTATACACAATTGTTATTACTATAACTTAACATACATACATTCTTTTTTGAACTCTAATAATAATGTTATCCAATTATTTTACATTCACTTATATTTTAATGCTGTCGTCACTAGCGTCTGCTCTGCCAGTATTCGAAAACAAAAGAGTTGTCACTAGAGTACATACTGCTAGTGAAACTAACACAGTTACAGATTACTATTCAACTACCACCGAAATAGTAGTTGCTCCAACTGTTCAATTAATCATTAGTGATGAATTCACTTTTACCACTACCTTAATCCCAGAAGGCATTGATCCAACCGCTCAACCAACAACGACCATTACCATTAGACAAAACAATGTGCAAAAACCAACTTTAGCTGCTTCTTTTATTACTAAAAGTGTTCCAGAAGCTACTGTTGTTCCAACTACCTCTTCCACAACCATAACTCAAGAACCTCCTACCACTTCTTCCTCAGATGTTGCTCCAACCACACTTGCTACTTCTACCGAAGAAAGAAAAACTACTACTTTAACCCCATTACCAACTGAGGTTATCAACCAAGTTCATTCTTCCATTGCTACCACTCCAACCACTTCAATTGTTGGTCAAACCACTTCTACCACTGCTACCACTTCTACAAGTTCAACTTCTGTTCCAACTTTTGCTGCTGGTTTATTAACCAAACCTCCAGTTGCTATCGCTTACTCCCCTTACAACAACGATGGTACTTGTAAATCTGCTACAGCTGTATACAATGATCTAGCTATTCTAAAAGCTAGAGGTATTTCTAGAATCCGTGTCTACGGTATCGATTGTGGTTCTTTAGAAACCATCTTACCAACTTGTAAGCAAATGGGTATCAAGGTTAACCAAGGTCTATGGATTTCTCCAGAAGGTGTCGATTCCATTAACGATGCAGTAAATTCATTAGTTACCTACGGTCAAACCAATGGTTGGGATATATTTGAGTTCATTACTGTTGGTAATGAAGCTATTATTGCTGGTTACTGTTCTGTATCTGATTTAATTAACAAGATTGCTGCCGTTAAGAGTCAATTAAATGCTGCTGGTTATTATGGCCAAATAACTACCAGTGAACCACCTGTCTCTTTCGAAAGCCATCCTGAATTATGTCAAGCTCAAATTGATTTCATTGGTATTAACCCTCACTCTTACTTTGATGTTAACTCAAGTGCCAAGACTTCCGGTTCTTTCGTTAAGGGTCAACTAGAATTAGTTCAAAAAATTTGTGGTACTAAAAATGTCTTTGTAACTGAAACTGGTTATCCATCTGCTGGTATCCAAAATGGTGGTAATATTCCATCTATTGAAAATCAATTAATCGCTGTCCAATCTATTATTGATGAAATGGGCGGTGATATTACTATTTTAACATTCAACAACGATTACTGGAAGCAACCAGGTCCATACGGTGTTGAACAATCCTTTGGTATTATCGATATCTTACCATAGTTTGCCTTACAAGATAATAATAGAATCAGTCTATTACACAATAGCATACCACCACTTCTGCAAATCCAGAACATAATGACTCCCATACACAACTTTACATCTAATAAATGTTCTTAATTCAATGCAACTGAATTCTAGCATTTTAAACGATATAACATTTATAATTATATTCGATACATACATAATAATTAAAAATATTAACTTTTCACGTAAACAATTAATAATTGAACTGATTAAGAATTGAACTAATTAATAAAACAGACCGGAGTTTTATTAGACTATCATATTGATGCTTCAAGTGATATATGTTTGTCATAAACATATCGGTATTTCAATTACATGATATTTTCATCTTGGATCCACTTGTTTCAGAGTGGTTGTATTCTAAGAGCCGTTAGGTGTAGTAGGCTTAGTTTAATTAATTGTTTTGGGCATTATAATTCAATCTCATTATAAAACCGACCATTACGTTTTACGTAAGCAGAATCTTGAAAACCCGATGCTAAGTCAAATATGCTTTTTTGCTTATGTAAGAACCGGAATTAAAAATCAAAATCAAAAAAAAAGAAATAGCGATGAGCTATGATTAAAATTTATATAAATAACTTTGAGAAACAACACAAGTATGATAGAGTTTATACATATATTCTTTCTTGTATCTTATGTAGTCTAAGAAGAACAACAAAACAACATATTTGTACACTTACTACATAAAAAATCATGCCTTTTGTTAAAGATTTCGAACCAATTGCCTTAAAGGATACCAACTTATTCAAACCAATCAAGATTGGTAACAATGAATTATTACACAGAGCTGTTATGCCACCTTTAACCAGAATGAGAGCTACTCACCCTGGTAATGTTCCAAACAAGGACTGGGCCGTTGAATACTACAACCAACGTTCTCAAAGACCTGGTACTATGATCATCACTGAAGGTACTTTCATCTCCGCGCAAGCTGGTGGTTACGATAATGCTCCAGGTATCTGGTCCGATGAACAAGTCGCTGAATGGAAGAAGATCTTCGCTAAGATCCACGAAAACAAATCTTTTATCTGGGTCCAATTGTGGGCTTTAGGTAGACAATCTTACGCAGACACTTTAGCTAGAGATGGCTTACGTTACGACTCTGCCTCCGATGCCGTTTACATGGATGAGGAATCTAAAGAAAAGGCTATCAAGTCTAACAACCCACAGCACGGTCTTACTGAAGATGAAATCAAGCAATACATCAAGGAATATGTTCAAGCCGCAAAGAACTCTATTGCCGCTGGTGCAGATGGTATTGAAATTCACTCTGCGAACGGTTACTTATTAAACCAATTCTTAGATCCAAAGTCTAACCACAGAACTGACAAATATGGTGGTTCTATTGAAAACAGATCTAGATTCGCCCTAGAAGTCGTCGATGCTTTAGTTGATGCTATTGGTGAAGACAAGGTCGGTATTAGATTCTCTCCATACGGTACCTACGGTAACCTATCTGGTGGTGCTGAAACAGGTATTGTTGCCCAATACGCCCATGTTATTGGTGAAATTGAAAAAAGAGCAAGAGCTGGTAAGCGTTTAGCTTTCATTGATATAGTTGAACCAAGAGTCACGAACCCATTCTTAGCTGAAGGTGAAGGTGAATTCCACGACGGTACCAATGACTTTATCTACTCCATCTGGAAGGGTCCAATCATTAGAGCTGGTAACTTAGCTTTACACCCAGAAGTTACCAGAGAAATGGTCAAGGATAACAGAACTCTAATCGGTTACGGTAGATTCTTCATTGCTAACCCAGATATTGTTGACCGTCTAGAAAAGGGTCTAACATTAAACAAATATGACAGAGACGCTTTCTACTTAATGTCTGACAAGGGTTACTTAGACTACCCAACTTACGAAGAAGCTATTAAAATGGGATGGGACAAAAAATAAACTAATGCTAGTAAATGCACATTGATTAAACACTCTTTATAAACATATATACTTTTTTAACGAAATGTAATATAGAACAATCGAAATTAACCTTTTAATACATTAATTTTAACTTATACTCTGTAAATTATATATATAAGTACATAATTTTTTTTATTTTTTTATTTTTCTCTCTTCTTGGAAGATGAATGATTAAATAGCCGCCGATGAGGAACGAATAAATGAAGGAAAATGAAATAAAACCTCTAAATTAACACATTACTATTGATTTAAGTTGTGATATAAACAATATCAAAAATTGCTATTACACATAATTATGGTAACCAAGCAAAAGTCCAATAAAGCTATTCAAGTTAAGGGCTCAGAAGGTATGTTGAATATATATATATATGCAATAGATTAAATGGTTTTACTAACTCCTATAAGTAACATATTTTAACCAGCCGAAGATGTAATAGAAGATTATCTGAACAGTAATAAAAAACCCTTTGCAATAAATGATATAATTTTGAATTTACATAATAAAGTCAGCAGACCAGAGACGTTAAAAGCATTAGAGAATCTGAATAAGGAAAATAAAATAAGCAGTCGAATATTTGGTAAAATTATAATTTACTCTTCAAAGGATACTCCAATTAATTTTGAAAATGAATTTAATGAAAGCACCCAACACATTGATGATTATTCACACGATAAGTTAATCCAATTAAGAGAGGAATTTATGGAAATAGAAAGAGATAAAAATTCATTAAAAAAGGAATTAGAAGTAGTACAGAAGGATATTTCAAATTCTAACCTACTCGAAAAGTTAGAATTATTGCAATCTGAAGTCGATTCTAAGTCCTTGACACTTCGTAACATCGAAAATAGCAGAACTCAGGACAATGAAGTACAAACAAAACAAATTGTAAAGTCTAAAAATTCATTTGAGAAACAAATTAAAATCAGAAAGAGATATTTTGATAGTTTACTAAATATAATTAAAGAGCAAATAAAACCAAAAAATTTAAATGAATTCTTCGAAGAAATTTGTGTGGAACTACCTATATAACCTTTCCAAAGGATAAACGATTTAATATAAACCAATTTTTTTTAAATAGCTATGTATAATAATATGAGAAGGATGTATTTGGCATTTTCAATCTGAATCCATTACCTACCTTTCTTTTTAACATTAAGTCATTCTTAGAAACTCCAAAAGAAAAGCATCATAAAGAATATATTTATTTAGAATACTCATGTATATACCTAGAAGTCAGTTACTGTGCCTGTTGAAATGGAAGGAGCAGTCTGGATGGTACTACCACAATCTTTAACGTAAGTGATGGATTTATAATACTCAAATACCACTGCTTCGGAAACACCATTATGTAGGACACTTCTTTGGGTGGTGGAATATGGTGTATCTTCAATTGAATTACTTGGTGTTGGGGCACATGATACAGATATACTGTCAGCAAAAACTGGAACAATTGCACACAATACTGGAACTAAATGGATTAGATACTTCATTTTTGTTTTTCTATCTATAATTACTTTTAAATTGACTTAGTTGTTATTTTACAAAAAGTAAACAGTTCAAGACATAATATAGTGTACATACATGAACTCAACATCGCTACTTATATATCTACCCAAACCGAGAACTATATCTTAGAATCTGTTCCAATGTAAAACATATTCATAAAACTGATAGCACTTTACATACAACTTAAAACATGTCATTGCCGAAAATGGTAATTTACATGCGCATAAGTAATAATCTTTATAAAACACTACGTAGAAAAAGTTACATCTAAAATGTAAACTATATTTTGATATTTTGAGGTTTACTACAAACAGAAGTACTATTCTTTCGAATTATATTATGAGTTAAAAATGATGTATCAAAACAAGGTAATATCGAATAAATCGATACAAATTGATAGATAGTAGTAACACGTTTATATGATAGATATTCTTTTCAATATACATAAAATTAAACAAATGGCAAATATAAAATATTCAAATTAATTAGAAATTTTAAGTATATATCTTAACGGGAAGTAGCAGCAACCTTTTGGAAAGCACCCTTAGCTTGTTGCTTAGAGAACTTAGCACCTTGAGAACCAGCTAACTTAGCCTTATCAGCCTTTCTGGTAGCCTTGTCAGCCTTTTTGGAAGCTTTATCAGCAGATTTCTTTTCATCTCTCTTAGCCTTTCTAACTTCTGGCTTCATAGATCTTCTTTCTTTAATTAAATCTAAAGAAGCACCGACAATTGGTCTTTGAGCCTTGACAGTCTTTCTAGATCTCTTCTTGGAGACTTCTTCAGTAATACCTTTCTTGTGGTGTCTTCTGTATAAGACAGTCCAAGCGATTCTTCTTGGGTTCTTTCTTTGCTTGAATAAAGAAGCAGATTTAGAGTTAGAGAATCTGAAAATCTTGGAGTCACCACGGACAAATAAAGTACCTCTACCTGGGTAGATCTTTTCACCGGAAAAGGAATCAATTTCAACCTTCATTATGTCTGTAATAGAAATATAAATTCAATTAAGAATTATAATTGTTAGTAAAAATAGAACTCATAAAAAATGATTACAGAACTTGTACATTCATAAATAAATGTAACCAGAACGGAATTTACGATATTGAAGACTTGATTATATTAATCATTTAAAGTTGTAATCATATCCACTATCATCAATTTCGGCTTTTCTCTTTGTATATGTCATTTATTCAAATGTTATCTCTAAAAACACTATGATATTATATGGATATCAACTATAATCATAACAGTTGTGCAGTATGTACTTTGTGATTTATCAGTACAACGCATTTATCTCAACTTTGTATATATTAATATTGATTTCTAACAATTGTTGATATAAGTATCCTAATGTTTCTAATACATTTCTCTTATTATAGGACCTTGACATTAATTATTCATTTCTCAATTTCAATATTCATTCCTTTACATGCATTCCACATACCTTTATAGTCTTTGCTTTACTTATTCTATCAAATATACCTTTAACTATAGTTAATTTCAAGTTCTTTCTATATACATATTCTATACTAGTGAAACCAGTTCCGAGACCCGCAGGTAGTAAAGGATCCAGCCTGAACCTGGGCAATCTGTAACGAAATCATCTGTGTAAGCCAAGGGATATTGATACCACAAGCCTAGAACTTTCTGCCTACAATAATTATTAGAAGGAAGTTTCCCACTGGAGTTAATTTTTGTTAGAAGGAGAAATGAAGCGCATTTTGTTTTGGCGTATATTTTTTTTACAAATTTCATCTTTAAGTTGAAAATTATTGTCCGAAATTTTCAAGAAATTTTCAATATACTGTGTGGTGTAAAGATGGTTTAATAGAAAATGGCTGGATGTTATGGAATTTAGAACAGTCAAATACTTTCGTTTGTTTTATACCAAGCGCTAAGTAGTTTGGAAAATTTTCGATTTTCTTGTGAACCTAGCAGATTTTCTAGTTTTAAAAGAAGTTCGATAATTTTAAACTTATAATTTTATAAATACTCTTGTTCATTTAAAAGAAACTATAAAGTAGACCGGAGTGTTTTAAAACTACATTAAACTAATCAAATCACAGAGATGGTCAGTATAGATTGAATATAATTATTTCGTTTATTATTCTTCATGGTATCGTCAAACTATAATGACTGAATAATATTAAAAGAAATATCTTTAACTTTTTGAAGACTTTTTACTAACAATTAATAACTTAATTATCATGTTACATGATATATTTGAGTTGCATTTTTTAACAGGCCCCAGTTAAATCCCAAGAATCAATCAACCAAAAGTTAGCTTTAGTTATCAAGTCTGGTAAGTACACCTTAGGTTACAAATCTACCGTTAAGTCTTTAAGACAAGGTAAGTCTAAGTTGATTATCATTGCTGCTAATACTCCAGTCTTAAGAAAGTCTGAATTAGAATATTACGCTATGTTATCTAAGACCAAGGTTTACTACTTCCAAGGTGGTAACAACGAATTAGGTACCGCTGTCGGTAAGTTATTCAGAGTCGGTGTTGTCTCCATTTTAGATGGTGGTGATTCTGATATCTTAACTTCTTTAGCTTAAGGATTTTAATGTGATATTTGACGTATCGTATTAATATTTATTTCTTAGCCTAATTTTTAAGTCATTTTATGATTAGTTACATGTATACTTTATTATATATATTATGTATGTTTGAATAATACATTTCTAATCCTGAATTAACTCAATCGTTTTTCGTTCTTATTAAATATAATGATATGCAGTATATCACTTCCTGATATGTTTTGTATTTCACTTAAGATAATTAAATTAATGTAAAAATGCAACGTTCATTTGTAGAAGGTGTAGATAAGGAATTTTATTTAATATATTAAAATATGAATATATAGATTAGATCCCATCTATTATTTAGAAACTTTCTTAATGGCTTCAGCGTAGACTGGGTAATCAGTGTATCCAACTTCGGTTCTACCGTAGAAAGTAGCGAAATCTGGCTTGTTCATTGGTAATTCATTTTCTAAACGGTCAACGACATCTGGGGTAGAGATAAAATATTTACCGAAACTACCTAAAGTGTTTTCATGTTGGAAGATATCCTTACAATGTTCGGTGTTGTCACCTAATTCACCACTTCTGACAACAATACCTTTCCAGATAGAGTAAACGAATTCGTTAGTACCTTCTTTATAAGTTTTGTTTCTAGTAACATATTCTGGGTCTAATGGGTAATCAGATAATAATGGTTCGGTCATATGAATGTAAGCTAAACGGTTCTTGCCGTTTCTGGCTCTCTTTTCGATTTCACCAATGACGTAAGCGTAAGTAGCTAATAAGACTGGGTCAGCACTACCGGACATAGAACCGTACGTGTTGTATGGGGAGAATCTAATAGCGACTCTTTCAGCACCAATAGCTTCGATTAAAGCATCAACAACTTCTAAAGTGAATCTAGATCTGTTTTCAATGGATCCACCGTATTCATCAGTTCTTTTGTTTGAGTTTGGATCTAAGAATTGGGCTAATAGGTAACCGTGAGCAGAGTGGATTTCAATACCATCGGCACCAGCGGCAATCGAGTTCTTGGCAGCATGGACATATTCTTTAATGTATTGCTTGATTTCATCCTTAGTTAAACCATGTTGTTCGATGTTATACTTCTTACAGTTTTCTTCTTCCTTTTTGTTCATAAAGACGTTATCAGAAGCAGAATCGTAACGCAAGCTATCCCTAGCCATCTTCTCAACATTGGCTTGTCTACCTAAGTTCCATAATTGGACCCAAACAAAAGATTTGTTTTCGTGGATCTTAGCGAAGATCTTCTTCCATTCAGCGACTTGTTCATCGGACCAGATACCTGGAGCATTATCGTAACCAGCAGCTTGCGCGGAGATGAAAGTACCTTCAGTGATGATCATAGTACCAGGTCTTTGAGAACGTTGGTTGTAGTATTCAAGGGCGAATTTCTTGTTTGGAACATTACCAGGATGAGTAGCTCTCATTCTGGTTAGAGGTGGCATGGCAACTCTGTGTAAGACTTCAGTGTTACCAACCTTTAATGGCTTAAACATGTTAGTGTCCTTGTAGGAAATTGGCTTGTATGATTCAGCAAAAGGCATTGTAGTTAGTTGTATTTTATCGTGTTTAATTGATGTTATATTATAGATTATTATAAAAGGGAGAGATAGAGAGAACTGTTACAATTGATATATTACTTCAAGTTAAAACAATCATGTATTTATACAAATCGTTTCGAAGAAAAATAATTCTTGAAATAGGTTTCCTTACCTAGTTGTTGATTACCAAACATCGAGGATGTGTTTCAACTCCTACAGCTTAGCTACAACTTTATTAATGGAAGAGATACATCGTTTTTCAGTGTAGATCCATTTTTCATTATACATCTGCGTATTCCTTACTAAATTTTCAAGCAATTGCTATACACCAAAACAGGAAAAACAGACCGTGTCTCTACCAAAATAGAAATTAACGGCGCTCTAATTTATAAACAGTCCGTGTATACTCAGAAAAAGCCGCAGAAATACGGATACAAACACGGGCCGTCCCCGTGCCCGCATCCGTTACGGAAGTTTCTCATCTCATTTATTTCAACTTCAATAAGAGAAAGAATGAGATCAGATGCATAGTATTAATAATCAAATTGAATAATGCATTGCAAATATTAGCGACATGGTACACATTTGATTCACATCGTGCCATGGTAGGGAAACCCACCACACATCCCATCTCGTTAAAAGAAGATCTACATCAAATCGCCTCCCACGGAAGACCTAATTGTTGTGGAGTTTTTCAGACTCCACCTATTATATTGCCTGCATCATCGGTGCTTACTTCAGAAAAAGAAGATGGGGGCGGGGTTGTGCATTCTCTGCGAAGGTGTCTGTGGAAGATTTTCCGAGATAGAAACTATGGGTGCCGCGTAGAACAAAGTACTGCGGTAAGTTCTCAGCAAAAAAAAAGAAATACAGGACTACTCTTGTTTCTTTTTGTAGTGGGGCACTTTGTTTTCAGCGACATTTCTTTTCGAGTCCGTCTGGAAAGATGAGTTAACCCACAGACCTTTTAGAATATGACGACTCATAGGTTTTCTCTTTCACTGGGCTGTTTTTTTAATTTAATTTTTAATAATGGTTTTTTTTTTTCCATGTGCTCTTTTGTTTCTGATGTTGTTTTTATTAAAACTATTATACTTATTTAAACTAACTGTTACTACTTACCAAACTGTTACAATAGCATAGTATACTATGTCTGATTTGGGAACGCAGGTACAGAATACGGGGGAACAACCTTCTATATCAAAACTAAAAGGCAAGATAGTTACGAAGAAAGATGATGCTCCAAGACCTCATGTATGTCCTATCTGTAATAGAGCTTTCCATAGATTAGAACATCAAACAAGACACATGAGAACACATACTGGTGAAAAACCTCATGCTTGTGATTTTCCTGGTTGTACGAAGAGGTTTAGTAGAAGTGATGAATTAACTAGACATAAAAGAATACATACAAACCCACAGCCTAGAGGTAAAAGAGGTAGAAAGAAGAAGATTCAACCTATTAATGGTTCTACCGATGACGGGAAAGTAAAATTCGAGATTGGTGATGGGGAACCAGTAACAAATTTTGTGGAACAACCACAACCTCTAAGAGATTTCAGTACTGGTATAATGAGCCCAATACCCACAATTTTATCAAACTCATCTTTACATTCTACAAATTCTTTACTTGCATTGAACTCTAACAACCCACCAAGATTACTATCAAAATCACCAATATCGAGCAATTTATCATCTCATTCGTTAAGTCAATTGAATAGCAGCAATAATAATAGCAAAATACGTTTAAATGTGTTATCATCTTTACAAATGATGACTCCATTAACTAATCAAGCACACACTCAAAATAACAGCCATGGTTTCATGGATACACCGGAATCCAGTAGAGTACTTCCGAGACCAAGATCTTTAACTGATGTAACACAAATAAATAGTGATAACATATTGTCTAATTCAATTTTAGCACCACAATTGAAAAGACCGAATTCAGTATTAAGTTTAAATGAGTTAGTATCTAAGAATGAAAATAATTTAAATTCTTCAGATTCAGAATCAGAGAACGAAGGCTTACGAGATACATCATCGGTTTTAAACTATTCTAATAATAACAGTAATACTAATTTAGAGTTAGATTATTTACAAGAACAAGCAAGAAAAAGATCAAGAACAGGTACACCAACTATACTGAGTAGATCCGGTAGTAATACTAATCTAAGTAATGGGTTTTTCACAAATTCAAATCCTTCCAATAATGGATTAAATGGTAACTTCACAGAAGATCTAAGGAGTAGATTGTCCATGGCTCAATTGCAAGAACAAACTGAAGAACAAACACAGACCATATTGAGTTCTCCACCTCAACCATCTCAAATAAGGAACGAATTCAACAATCGTTCTGCTTTAAACAATGGTTCCTCACCTCCAATACGATCACCTCAACTATTACCTCAACAACAATTTGCTTCACAACAACAATATAATAACATTAACAAACAACTGTCATCCCCACCATTACCACATCAACAACCTCTAAGTCAAGATAATGCTGGCTCATTACCACCTATCAGAAGTTTGCAAATTCAATTTCCAACAGGTTAATCAACCACATCTTAACTTGAATTGGGATGATAGACAATACCATACACAATCAATTTTTAAGAGGTTTCTGTATCACTAAATAATCACAACAATAATATTATAAACACTTACTTAATAGCTTTTTTGTAAATATATTTAGATATAACAATATATTATGCATAACTATGCAGGGATACCTAATCTTCTCATATCTGAGAAATTTAAAGAACTTCCTTCCATCGTGAATATCGGTTCAATGTTCCAGTTTTAGAATTAACAGAATGTACTTTTAAAACTGAAATCCTTCAGTGTATAGATCAATTTGGGTTTCACTTCGATAAATCTCATAGAATTCATTAAAATACGTTTTAAATAACATTAGGTGCCATTTCCTGCCTGCGCTGGTTTTGCGGGATTCCTCTATGCGAATGAAAAATTTTCTATAAGACGTATATATCTATTTAATTACTATAAGATTCTAGACTCGAAGATACCTTTAGGAGCCATAATTATATGCTATATTGTGGGTCTCCACATAATTATGCGAAAATCTCAAAGTGTCATATTTTTCTTGTTTCTTGAACTGCAGAATAGTCACAGACTAAGGGGGATCACTCATTTCAACATGCGCTCATAAGCATCCAAAACCGATTTACTCAGTAATATTTTACGTAACCTAATAAATCCGTATATTTTAAAGGTTGTCATAGTTATATATTTTAGGGCTATTAAACGATGCTAGAATTTCTGATTCGTACTATTACCTTTTTAGAACCGTATGGAATATATATATATATATTTTTCGAGGGCTTTTCAACCCAAGCTATTTTTACTTGTTAAAGCCTTGCCTTCAACAATTTTATAAGTGAACATGTACAGTATAATAATAATCGGCCTAGATCAGTAATTTCGTTCCTCATAATTTGGTGCCAAGTTTGGTCAACATATAATATATATAAACCTCTATAATTTCAGACTATTGAGCATCATTCGATATTCTATAACGACTCAAACAATAATCACTGATAATTGGTAGAAATAATGTTCGCTTTCAATAATTACTGTACCATGTGTGATAAACTTATCTCTAACGGTTCAAGTAATCAGAGGTTATCTAGAACATCTTCTTTTTTAAGTGAGAAAGGAAATAATAAATTATATTGTTCTGTAGAGTGTCAACAGAAAGATACGTCACTAATTAACAACAACACTATTACCTCTCCCAATAGTACAGAAAATACGATGAATAACAAGCATTATCAAATTGACAAAGTTAATTATGATCTAAATAATTTTAAAATAGATTCGATTATATGTAATAGCAATATACAATCTACACCGTCAATTGTTATTACAACCGTTACAAACGACGCAACATCGAAAACGACATTAGATGAAGATGAGTATCTGCTTGCTTCTCCATTATTAATACCAATGGATCATGTCAATATTGATAACAAAATTAATCTGGAAGAAGACATATTATTCGATGATATTATGTTTCCTTTAGATTATAACTCTCCATTAAACACATTATATAATATTCCAAAAAACATATTCATTAACAATTCCAACAGGAATGATCCTAAAAATTGTTCATTTGACCACATAGCTGAAAACAATTATAAAGTTTGGTTAAATCACAATTTACATTGACTCCCCTTCATTGTTCGTCGAATTTATATTGCATCCTAAAATAAAGATTTAGACATCCACATCTTTTATTATTTTTTTGATTTTTTTTAGAATTTATTTAACATATATTGATATATAAATAAACCAAATAAATATATTTTATTGTTAATTATTTAATACCTGCCAACCTGGAAGTATTAACATGAATCTTAATGTCCAAATCATCTGTAGTATCTTCAATTCTGCCAATACGATCTTGTTGTGAGTTAAGTTCATCACCGGTTGCAAGAGCAAGTTTCTTTAAACGACCACTGATTTGTCCAATCTTATCCAAGTTTCTGTCAAGTTCAATTTCCATTTCATCATCTTCTTCATCATTTTCAAATTGATATCTCTTGGCTTTACCTATGATATCCTTCTTTTCATAACGATCTCTAATATCACTGATATTTCTGCCATTTTCATTCATTGCGTTTTCAATCCTTTTAGAAGATTGAAGTAGATCATTATTGGTTTCTTCCATCATTGCTTTCTCTTGGATCTTTGCCATCTTCATACGTTCTTCATTTTCACGCTTTCTTCTCTTTGAGTTAAATGGGTTACTAACATGTACAGCTAATAAATGACGATTTAATAGCTGTAATTCAGAAACTTTCTCGTCAGCAATGGAATTTTGAACCTTCATTAAATCTAAGTTTCTTTCAACATTATTTAATTTCTCACTTTGGTGACCTAGTAAACCTAAAGTATTCATACCTGACATTTCTGCTTCTTGGGCCATCTTTAATGTATTTCTTGTCGAGGCTATAGAACTTTGCTTTGTAAACTTAATTTGTTGTTTCAACTCATCCACTGCGCCTTCTTCCTCTTCTTGTTGACGACCTTCCTCTTCTCTTTGGACTTCCTCAAATGTTTGATAACCTTTATGGTTATCCATATCAGCATTTAAATCTTCATTGTAAGCACCAGTTTCTTGGTTTTCAAATGTGAAAGTATTTAGATTATCATCACCACCATAGCTGTTTAATATATCATCCGATGCCCCTGTTTTATCTAATTGTTGCATTTGTTGACGACTACTAATCATATCGGCATTTAAATCATCCTCGTATTCATTCATTGGTTCGTTTAAATCAAGGTCGGTAGCGTATGCATTTTTGTTTGTTTGCTTCAAGTTTGAGGTTGCAACTCTACTCAAATTAGCTGGAGCAGTATTTAGATTTGTCGATGTTCTGTTTAAATCAGTTGTTAAACTAGTATCTGTATGGCGAAGAGCGTATGCATCTTTGACCGATGGTGCTGCAGAACCATATGGATTACCACCAAAATTAGTATTAGCATCGCTTCCGTAAGCAGCACCGGCATTGGAATTTGCATATGGGTTCATCGATTTACGATTACCGTAGTTGTCATTTTGAAGAGAAGCATATGGATTCCTACCGTTGCCAGCCCCAGTAGGAGCTGCATATGTAGCAGCTTTGGATAATGTAGGCTCAGATACATAATTATTATTGTTCAAATCAGAATATGGACTAACTCTTTGATTTCTTGTGGATGTAGATATTAGACCGGTAGAAGTAGGAGCACCTGGTGTAGCATGACGAGAGTGCATTGGTGATCTATTTTCCTCATAAGGGCTTCTTCTATCTTGGGCAACAGTGCTATTAAAATTATCTCTTGTGCTATTCAAATTGGAAGAACTATATGGATCTTCGGAAGCTTGAATAGTATTTGTAGTAGCACCGTATGGTTCAGGAGCCACAATTCTATTATACCCACCTTGGTATGGGTCTTTGATTCTGTTTTTATCACCATAACTATCGTTGTTAGTAGTATCATAACTGGATTGATAAGGATCTCTATTAATATTACTATTACTATTTGTGTTAGAGTAGGAATCACTACTAGAGTTATTATTTGATTGAGATGGTGTACTACGGTTGTTTGGATTACCACTGTTAAAAGAAGCATATGGGTCGCTATATTTAGAACTGTATGGATCTCTCTGTGAATTTGTAGACATTGGCATTGCATTTGTGTTATTATAATTATCCCTCTCACTGTTGTTCATGCTGTATGGATCAGAATTAAAATTTGGAGTTCCTGTGTTGGCAGCATATGGATCATAAGTAGGTACTGGATTAGCTACTTCATCTGCACTATCTTCTTTGGATACTTTCTTTCTACCGAATAAACCTCTCTTCTTCTTCTTTTCACTCTTTCCTTGTTCATTCGAATCTGTTGTTTCACCATCCAAGGAAGATTTGTTTAGATCATTCGATTCATCTTGAGGCCTTGCAAAATCTTCGTAACCCGGTGGAGCATAAAACTTTTTAGGTTTATTGTCTTTGGCCAATTGACCATACGCTGCAAACTTCTCTTTCTGTATCCTATTTGGATCCTTAACTGTATAGCCTAAGTCTGATAAAGTGATTCTATTTTGCTCTTGGGTTTCTTCCTCAGGAGGTTTTATGCCTTTTTTTATAAACTTCTTAAAACCCATTTTAATCTAAATTGTGATTTACTTTGATCTTCAATGTATTAAGTTATATTCTTAGCAAAAAATCTGTATTCTTATATATATATATCTTTCAGCAAGTTCGGTTAGTAAGGTATATTCTTATAATATATCTTATTGTACCAAAATGAATATAATTTTATATTTGTATCTCTTTATTATTAATAATAGTTCTTGGCACAGCATTCTACCTTCTGTTCCTATTCATTTTTATGTAAGTTTCTTAATTTTAGCACACTTTCCATAAAGAAACTTACAGACAGAAAGTAATTTCCGGGTAAAATTGTATTTTTATGCACTGAAATTTATTTGATTTATATTATTTATATTTTATATATTGCGGAATCTACATACCACGGAATGTGTTTTTACTTGCACTTCTTCTACCTTCGAATCTTGGCTTACTTCTACCAGTATCTTGTTTGGCGTCGGAATCTTCATCTTCGGAATCAGAATCGGCCTTCTTAGTCTTTGGTTTTCTTTGAGCCTTCTTTGGAACAAATGTAAGTTCAGCTTCACCACGATGGTTACGGTGCATAATGGATCCGTCATCCTTCTTGGCATCTTCGTCATCTCTGCGGCCAACTTGGTCGGCAAATGTAACACTGGAGGAGGTCTTGATGTTGTTATTGTTACTTACGCTCATTTCGTTTATGAAACGATCAGTTTCTTTTCTTTCCTTCTTTCTACGCTCAATAGACGCTAGTTGTTTCTGTATCTTCTTCTTAGTTTCTTCATTTAATTCTGTGTCAGATTCTTCAGCTTCGCTGTCTTCAGATTCACTTTCATTGTTGTTGTAATGATCTTTATGACCCTTTTCTCTTAATGCAATTCTTTCTTCATCAGATTCTTCAGCAGCAGTTAAGGCTCTGATACGTTTAGCAGCACCTTCTTCAGTTTCTCTAGCAGATTTAACTGGGTTCAATTGTTTGTAATCATAATCATCTTCGTTAACTTGGAACGCTTCATCTTCGAACATTTCCTTGAAACGATCATCGGTAAGAACCTTTTCAGCGACAGTGTCACCACGTTTGTGAGATAATTTATCAACCAAAGATTTATTAACCTTGACCTTAGATTTTTGTACAGCACCAGATGTTCTAATTCTGGATTCTCTTTCTTTATCAAGTCTACGTCTAATTTCTCTATCTCTTTCGTCTTGAATAGCATCTGGATTGGCAATAAGGGCGACCTTATCATATAATTCAGTATTAATAAAGAAACCATGCATATAAGGTCTTAAGACCTTTGAACCAACCAAATGTGTTAAACTTAGCTTCTTAACATCAGCCTTAGTAATAAATCTGTAATTGGAGTAAATAGTATCGCTTGGCTTTTCTTCTAATTCTTCGGTGATAGAATCCAAGAAAGAACACCATTTTGGAGATGGACCTAAGTTTGGAACGTAATATGTATGCATCGGTATACCTTCGTTGGCCGTTAAGAACATACCAGTACCTGGAATATGTACAATATCGTTAATGTCGACATTTGGTTCCATAGAAGTGTACGCTTTACCGTCTACTCTGTCCCAGATCTTGGCAATTCTTTTATCACTGGTCATAATCTTATTTTCAACACCGACGTTGTCTAACCAAATAATTTTCTTAATTTCAAAACCGTAACCTTGATCCTTAACAATAGATGGTTGAGAAGTACGTAAATCGTATAAGTAAGAATAACCATTGGAAGTACCACAAGCAAAATTCAAACCATCATGACGGAAACTAGTTGCAGTGACTTGTAAAGAGCTAGTGTCGAATTGATTTTCTATAATTAATTTGGCAGCTCTTGAACGGGCTCTTGGATCCCATAACTCTACGACATTATCTTCCATACCGACAGCAACCAACCCAGATACTTCATTGACAGAGACATGGTTAACACCTTCGGAATCTAATTTGAATGGGTTTAAAAATCTACCTTGTTCTAAATTTAATCTATAAAGTTCATTACCACTGGCACCGACATATAAGTCACAGTTAACTTCGTTATAAGCTAAACTTCTACCGAATTTTGGAATACGTGTAGTGTAGTGTAAACCACCTTTATTTTGAAATTGTATACATCTGTCATTTTGCAAATGTACACTCTTAGTCCAATCATCAGATAAGATGACAAAGTCAACATTTTCTGAATCGGTATGTCTATCAAATTTTAATGATAAATTTGCAAAATCATAAACATGAATTTGTGGTTTATATGTACCAGTAGCCATACAAAACTGACCATCCTTGGTAACTTTAATTTTGTTGGAGGCTTCACTGAATTCAAAATCTTGAATTAATTCAACTCTATTTTGGAATTCTAAATCGTTTTTCAAAGATCTCTTACGTTTCTTAGCAATCCAATCTGGTAAAGATCTGGCGACGTTAGTACCAGAAACTTGGTAAACAGATACATCACTTGCGGAAGTAGATTTTAAAACCATGGTTGCGAAAGTAGTTTAGATGTTTTTAACCTTCTGTATTGTATAATTAATGAAACACTCTTTGTATGTATATAGAACTTTTCTTTTAATTTGCGATGAGATGAGCTATAAAATTTTTTTTCACAGCGACTTACCCGCACAACTTTTTTAATTATGTAGTGTAATAAGTTATAATGTTAAAAGATGTAAATTTATATATAGTTATATATGAAATGATCATTGGTTATTCTCGAACTGATCAATGTGGATAGATTGTGCCCTGCTATTATTCTTAATTCTGTTATGGCCACCTAGAATATAGTTCTTACCTGTGTTTACCATTTTGCTTGATGAGGCATTGTTGGTAGAATTAAAACTTGGTGAACCACCCCATGGGTTACCGGTATTCATTGAAGATGAAATACTTGGTGTCTTTGGAGTTGAATTCACCATATCGGATTGGTTGTTCATACCATTACTTGATGGTAAAGTAAATGGAGTACTGAACGCCGAAAAAGTATCTGCTTGCTGCATAGTGGATAATAATGGGTTAGTATTAGATTCCGTGTTTATAGCATCGTATGTAGATATGTTTGGTGTTGACATTGGAGTGTTGAACATATAATTGTTTCCAGTTTGTGGTGGGTAATTGTTGGTGTTATTGTTGTTTGGTACAAATGACGATGATGAGTAGGCATTATATTTATTATTAGAAGAGATGTACAATTTCATATTCTTTTGTGGGTATGGTTGAATAGGTTGTTGAATCTCGTTGTTAGCAAAGTTGTCGACGTTTAATTTTTCGTTTATAATTATTGATTCGTATTCTTCTTTTGGTAAAAATTTTAGTAATTCTAAGATATTCGTTTGTTTCATTGGTACCATTGGTTGATCTTGTTTTAAGATTTCTTTGTAGAATAAAGAGTATCTTTGAGTACCATCATTCCATAAAGAGATATAATCAGTTAAAGATTGTTTTGATAGTTTATTTTGTAGGCATAAATCTTTGACCAAAATAGAATTATTTGAAATATTATGGAAGAATAAATGATTTAATAAGTCGACAGATAAAGTTTGTAAAGATAAGTCTTGTTGAGAGATCTTTGTTAAGAATTTGATAAGGTGGTAGATTGTGATGTTACCATGTAAAATAGTTAAATTTTCAAATATCTTAGTGGAATGAGAGAATATTAATTTACTTATCAGTTGTCTATGAGAATCTGATGAGTAAAAAGACCATTTATCGTTTGTGTTTAATTGTTCAGCTAAGATCAAAGAAGAAATAGTCGAGATATTGTATAATTGCATGTAATTTTCAGTTAGAATATGATCTAATTCTTTATTTTCATTTAAAAATAATGGATTAATGTTTAATTTCTTGTATTGTTGCAATGTTTCATTATTGATCAATATAGTTGAAATTAAACATTGAAATAGTAACTCTAGAGTTGAGGTAAAGTGAGGTTGTTCTTCGCTTGAATCATCGAAGATAAACAAAGATTTTGAGATAGGTGGGATTGAAGGTAGAATGGTCTTCGAGAACCAATCTGGTGTCTTTGAGTTAGTTAGTTCTAATAAGTTTTGAGTTAATATGAATTGAACCATGTTAATCATTGCGACATAAGTTTGAGTTGAGTTTAAAGAGGCTAAATGTTTATGAATGATTGATACTGGAGTTAATTTCAAATCATTTAAAGCTATGAACAATAGAGTAACTAAACGAGGTTCTTGGGAAAAAGCGAATTCTGGGTGGTCTATGACTTCCATTAAGATCTGCAATTGGAAGCCAGTAGATTGTTGAATCTGTGGTTTAATAACTTGATTTAAAGCAATGTTATAAGTTTGTTCAGGGATCCATTTTTGGAATAAACATGTACGTTTAGCGATGATTTTATTAAAGAATGCAAATGTTTCGTTGTTGGTTTGAGTTCTAGTGGTTGCAATATATAGATCCAACCATGATTCATTTGTGCATAATACTGAAAGTGTATCGTTTTGTAAATATTGAGATAAATCGTTACCGCAGGAGTTATAGTTGAGCCAAAATGGGATCCAGTGGTTAATTAAACTTGAAGCCAAATTGAATTGGAAAAACTGTAAAGTTTGGATGTTAAATGTGTTGAATTGTTCCACTAGTGAGATTACTGAGTAAATACCGACATTTTCTTTTTTTGTTGTTTGTAAATATGGAGACCAATTTGGTAAAGAGTTTGTAATAAGTGGATGCAATGTTGGGAAAATGGAGCAATATGCCATTAGGATTGCGACTAGATCTAGTTTAACCTCTTGAGACAATGTATTGGTGTTCAAGATTGGAGTGAAGATGTCGATATCCTGTTGTTGAAACCATTGGTTGTCTGAAGGTACTGTGAGTGCAAATGAGGAAATGACTTTAAAGACTAGGTTTTCGACGTTACCATTGTTTAAAGCTAGTAACCCATTTGAAATTGATAAGACCAGTTGAGCTCTAGTCTCAGAAGGTGCTGTGTCTTGGGCGATACGATGCATTGGTTGTTTCAGTGTGCTGAATACTGGTGGGGTTTTAGAGAAGTTTCTTAAACGCGTTTAACTACCCGCCTAAGATAAAGCACCTCTATGTAATCTCACAAGCTGTCTGGCAACTGAAACAGTTGCATTTATTATATAGCAACTGGAATAGCGTATGTTGTCTATAATAATACATATTATAAGTGACAACTTGTATAAGACGAGTCGTTATCTGTCAACTTATTATAAAACGTTTTCTCAGTAATGCAATAAGATCACTTGTATGGTACAGTCACAGACAAAGGCAACTTGATTAATTATGTAAAGAATATAAACTGAGGTGCTTGTACATGGAAACTGGAACTGGCACATATATATATAAGAAACTGAATAGAGGTATATATATATAGTTATACAACTACATGTACGATTATGACTGCGAGGTATCGATACAACTGGCAAGTAAAACTGACAACTATATACATTACTCTTGAACAACTGTCAACAACATACAATATTCCAGTTACAAGACAACAATATACACATTATTCCAGTTGCCTTACCTAGTACAAATACAAATACAAATTATAAATTACAAATTACAAATTACAAATACAACGCGGGATAAGGGGCTTTATTCTGGGAGTCGGATAAATTATATAAATAGAAGGGGAAATAGTTCATGTTATAAAATGTTCCAATAGTTTCTAACTCTATGTAAGGTTTATAATAGAACGCAAGACAATATACAATGAGAGCATTAATAGTAGTAGATGTACAAAACGACTTTCTTCCACCAAATGGGTCCTTACCTGTTCCGGGTGGTAATGAGGTTGTACAACCTATTTTGGATTTGATTCGTGACGAAACACAGGATTTCCATAGAATAGTATTGACTAGAGATTGGCATACACATAATCATACAAGTTTTGCTAAATCTCATGAGATGGAAGATTTCTCGGAATTTGAGTACAAGTCTCCAAGACCAGGTGATAACTCAACTCAAATAGGTACGTTATGGCCAGTACACTGTGTTCAGAACACGTGGGGTTCACAATTAGCTAACCCCTTGTTAAAGGAAACTTACCATAGACATTTAAAGATCGTCGATAAAGGTTTCTTGACCAATAGAGAGTATTATTCTGCTTTCAGTGATATTTTCAACTTTCACAAGACAGAATTACATGACTACTTACAGAAACATCACATTACTGAGGTTTACATTGTAGGTTTAGCATTAGATTTCTGTGTTAAACAAACTGCAATCTCTGCTGCTGATTTAGGTTACGATGTTACCGTCATCCATAGCCTAACAAGAGCTATCAAGTCAGATGACGAAAACATTGCAACCGTAAAGAAGGACTTCGATGAACATAACGTCAAATTTGTTGAGCACGTACCAGCTCCATCGAAATGCCCATAACTTCTTATATATCTATATATATATTATATATAGACTTCTTATGAGCCTAGAACTTTCTACTTTTTAACCAAATACAGTAAGTATAATTATATTTCTCTCGCTTTCTCTTCATAAAAGAACACGAATTGTTTAAAAAAAGAAGGCTAGGCTATTTATATACATATATATATGTATATGATTACGTGTTGCATCCGTTATATGTCGTTGTTCAAATAAAGGTACATATCACAGCACAAACAAGCAAAACAATGATACATCTCTCTATGAGAATAAGAGTGATTATTGCTGCTATTGTGGTAATCTATACAGTATTTTTCCTAGGACAATCGGTTTTCTCAAATAGATTCATTGCACAATTTAAAAGATTCCCTAATAAGTTTTACCTGCCTACTACGTCCCATAACACATGGTTAGATCTTAAAGCAACTAAATGTAACTCACAACGCGATATCAAAAACTTACGTGATGAATTGGCTTATAACTTCCCTTATGTCTCTTCTGTTCCAATCCCAAGACAGATCTGGCAAACTTGGAAGACAACTCCGGGGGCTCCAGATTTCCCTGCAAGTTTTAGAAATCCACAAAGTGAATGGGTACAGAACTCTGAATTAGATGGATTCTCTTACTCACTGATCCCAGATGATCATATCTTACCATTATTACAAAACTTATACGCTGAGGTACCTGCAGTCATCGAAGCCTATAATGTCTTACCTACAAATATCTTAAAAGCTGATTTCTTTAGATATTTAATACTATACGCTAGAGGTGGTATATATTCAGACATGGATACTTCACCATTGAAATCTTTGAAATTATGGCCTTCTTTAGATCCCGAATACTTAAATTTAATTAAAACAGTGAATCGTGCACATTGGATCCATTATAAACATATGAAAGCGATTGCCCCTAGGACTCCTGATGAAAATGGTAATGATGAACCAGGTCTTGTGATCGGTATTGAAGCTGATCCAGATAGAGATGATTGGAAGAAATGGTACGCTAGAAGAATTCAATTCTGTCAATGGACCATCCAAGCTAAACCAGGTCATCCTGTACTAAGAGAAATTATCTTAAACATTACAGCCACAACATTAAACAGTGTTAAAAGTGCATCCAAACATTACGCCATTGAAAAGCATAACTCAAAGGATTATAACGTTAATTATAGAGATCAACGTGGTGACGATAAAGCTTATAAACATGATGTATTGAAATCGAAAAATAATATTGATGGTACCGACATTATGAATTGGACAGGGCCTGGCTTATTCACCGATATTGTCTTTGAATACATCAATAACGTTCTTCATTTTGACGATAATATCAAGATCTTAAACACTAATCTAGCTGTGCATCCCAATGATGCTGAAGATGAAAATAAGTTAACTAAATCAATCAAAATATTCTATAAGAAAATTTCTGAATCATTGCAAGCATATAATACCATTCCATGGCAATTCTTTGCCTTCATCACAAAACCGGTTATCATTGACGATATTATGGTATTGCCAATCACTTGTTTCTCACCTGGTGTGGGACAAATGGAGGCTAAATCTGAAAATGACGAAATGGCTTTGGTACTACATATGTTTTCTGGTTCTTGGAAAAAGGAAGCAGATGGCAATGGAAAAGATATACCACAATAAATATAATAGCATATTCACTCTCTATATTTACATACATTGATGTTTTTTAAAATTCAATTCATATTATTTTCTCTAACTACATCAAAAAAACTGATTGATATATATTTATATTTATATTTAAAATTTAAAATTGACTGACCATGAGTTTTATAATATTACACAAGAATGCTTATTCTTCTTATTCTTATTCTTCTTCTTCTTCTCCTCTTTGATAGTACTGTCATTACTGACAGTGGCTTGTCTCTCTGTAGTTTTATTCACCGTAGTTGTCTTACGAGTCCTTTTCTCACTATTATTTGGTGATGCAGCTTTTTCACGTACAAGGCTTTGTTTTTTACTAGAGGTACGATTCTTTTGCTCAGTTTGCTGAGTATTATTACTATTATTTTTGGAAGTATTCTGATTGATACTACTACTAGATTGTCGTTGCTTAATGTTACCTGGAGCATTTGATTTGACCTTGGCTATGCTTGATTTTCTAGCATCAGATTTGGCAACAGTTTCCATCTCATTTCTAATGATTTGTCTAACCAAATCAACATACACTTCATCAACATTACTTCTCAGCAATGCACTAGTTTCATAAAATGGAACTTTACCCCATTTGGTACTAACTTCGATACCTTCCTCGACAGATATATCTCTTTCATCGGATAAATCAGCTTTGTTACCAACAAGAACCATAGGGACCTTATTGGAATCCTTAATACGTAAAACTTGTTCTCTTAATTCCATTAACTCTTCTAGTGACTGCTTATCAGTAACAGAATATACCAATAAGAATCCCATACCAGACTTTATATATAATTCTCTCATCGCAGTAAATTGGGCAACACCTGCTGTATCTAGAATCTCTAGGTCAAATACTTTATTGTCGATCTCTATAGTTTTCCTGTACGAGTCCTCAATTGTGGGGTCATATGTATCTAAATAAACACCTTGCACAAACTGTACAGTAAGACACGACTTACCAACACCACCGGCACCCAGTACCACCAACTTATAATCTCTCATTAATTCTTTTGATGTCTTCTAGGAGAAAATTATGTTGTTTACCGATTTACAAATTTATCAATAAATACCTTTGATTATATAATTTAATTTTTCAAGTTCTCGATTTTGGTTGTCTTAAGCGAATCTAAAAAGAAATCGCGAATATTAAATCTTTAGTGAATAAAGCTGGCTGGCTTCTCTTTTGACATAACTGATAAGATAAATTACGTATAAACAAACATTTGGTAACGAAAGATATATCTATTTGGTTCTTTTAAAACAGCCTTTAATATTATATAGTTTTTTTTAGCAATATCTCACTAAATTAAGCAACACATTCTAGACATATATATCCATTTTACGACCATGCATACTGCTGAATTCTTAGACGTTGAACAAACTGAAATCTCTTCCATCTTAGCTGGTGGTTACAACCATCCGTTGTTAAGAGAATGGCAAGCAGAGAGACAACTGACTAAGAGTATGTTTATCTTCCCATTATTCATCTCCGACAGTCCAGATGAAGAGACCCCAATTGAGTCATTACCAAATATTAAGAGGTTCGGTGTCAACAGAATTGTTGAATATGTTAGACCACTGGTTGCTAAGGGTTTGAGATCTGTTATCTTATTTGGTGTTCCATTAGGTGATGATGTTAAGGACCCTGTTGGATCTGCTGCTGATGATCCAGAGGGACCTGTCATTCAAGGTATTAAGGTGTTAAGGGCTGCATTCCCAGATTTATATATTATATGTGATGTTTGTTTATGTGAATACACTTCTCATGGTCATTGTGGTGTTCTTTACGAAGATGGTTCAATTAACAGAGAAAGAAGTGTCTCTAGAATAGCTGCTGTTGGTGTCAACTACGCTAAGGCCGGTGCTAACAGTCTAGCTCCAAGTGACATGATCGATGGTAGAATCAAGGACATTAAACGTGGTTTAATCAATGCTGGTTTAGCTCATAAGACTTTTGTCTTATCTTATTCCGCAAAGTTCAGTGGTAACTTATACGGTCCATTCCGTGATGCTGCATGTTCTGCTCCATCCGAAGGTGATAGAAAGAACTATCAGTTACCTCCAACTGGTAGAGGTCTTGCAAGAAGAGCTTTAACAAGAGACATGAACGAAGGTGCTGATGGTATTATTGTCAAGCCATCTACTTTCTACTTAGATATCATGCGTGACGCCAGTGAATTATGTCCAGACATCCCAATCTGTGCTTACCATGTCTCAGGTGAATACGCCATGTTGCATGCCGCTGCTGATAAAGGTATTGTCGATTTAAAGACTATTGCCTTTGAATCTCATCAAGGTTTCTTAAGAGCCGGTGCAAGAATTATCATCTCATACTTCACTCCGGAGTTCTTAGACTGGTTATCCTAGTGGTTTAAGAGGTCCAGTTTTCTGTATACACATTTATTTAATTCCTTTTCATATACGTTTACATGACAATATTTACGATATCTCCAGAAATTTTCTGTTTGTATGTATGCTTTGAAATTCGTCAATTTTTGGCTGCAATTTTGTTGCCCTCTCAAGAAAAGTGATAAAATAAGCTCGAATCACAGAAAAGTGATAAACAGATCCGATGACACAGAACTCCAAGGTTGCTTGTGACAATTACATATCAGGAGCAATGTCCAATCAAATGGCACCATGGGTGCCGTTATTTATACAATCGTTAAATAACAACCAGAACGATAGAGATCCGTTTGTAGCGTTTCAGTTTGCCACTACGATAGAACAAATATCGACTGATTCCAGTGATAAAACTTACAAACCACAAGTAAGAACTGTTGTGTTCAGGGATTTCCTATTTAATGACAAGAAAACGAACGTTTTAACGTTCAATACAGATTTAAGAAGCGATAAATTGAAACATTGTCCAATTGTAAGCAATGATAACACCCGTTTCTTTGAGAGTTGTTTCTACTTCCAGGGCACATGGGAGCAGTACCGATTCAACGGTGAGTGGTTGACTATCTCTACAAACAATATGGATATCAATACAGACTTCTTAGAGAGGTATGGTATATACAAGAATAGTAAAGAAGATGATGAAAAAACATACCCTACAGAATCAGATTGGGAAGCTGAATTAATGAGACAATGGAATTCGCTATCTAGAAAATCCAAGGCATTATACAGAAAGCCCGCACCAGGTAGCCTTCTCACATCTGAAACCCGTAAACGTTTGGATAAGATCCAAAGAGGTGTCGATGGTGCCAGCGAAAACGCTGGCCTTGAGAACTTCACCATGGTCTGCCTATGTATTGACTCTGTCGACTACCTAAACCTAAAAGACGGTAGCGGTGGTGAAAGACGTATCTACCAAAGACGTTCAGAAAGAAGACATAGTATCAAATCTGATCACGACGATACTGATGATGATGAAGACAATAATCACACTGACACGATCGAAATTTGGCAGGAAAGCGAGGTATGCCCTTAACTCAAGACTAATAAGATCATGCAACCGTATATAGCACGATATAGATGATGATAAAACATGAATATACTTCGAACCTACTACTATATTATTCTTTGTAACCAATTAGTATGTACTCACCCACACACCACTACTATATTAAAGAGCATTAGATAATCCCCCATGACAAGAGCCGATATGATTAGATAAGATTGATGTGGAACTAGGGAAGTTGTCCTGATGGATCTATGGATGTGAGTCATGGTGGCCAAGTTATTATTGCTATGGAATAACGATGGTTGACTCTGTAAGATCTTCGTAAGTAGTTTCTTGTTTTTAAATGAACGGTGCTTGGTGTATTTAAGGGTTCGTTTCTTGTCTTTTAGTTATCTTCTTGTTGTCAATTATTAGAGAGAAAGTATCGATTATCTTCCATTAAACAGAGAATGACTGTCTGTGAGAGCTACTACCCTAATGAACCAGTTGCGCCTGTAGTGAAAAGTACAGTGGTGCCTGGTCCTCAATCACAAATTCAGATTAGTGAATTATCTGCACATTTCGATACTAGATGTGCTTATTTTGTTGCAGATTACAACAAGAGCATAGGTAACTATATTGTAGATGCTGATGGGAACACTTTCTTGGACCTGTATGCTCAAATTGCTTCGATTGCTCTAGGTTACAATAACCCACAATTAATTGCTACTTTACAAACTGATGAAATGAAGAATGCTTTAGTTAACAGACCAGCTATCGGTAATTTCCCATCTGTTGAGTTGGATTCAGTTCTAGCAAAACTTCTAAAAGTAGCTCCAACTGGTCAAACTAACGTTTGGAGTGGTTTAAGTGGTGCTGATGCCAATGAACTGGCAATCAAAGCCGCTTGTATGTACTACATGGAACAAAAACGTGGTGGTAGAGACGTTGAGTTCTCAGAAGCTGAATTAACTAGTGTTATGGAAAATCAGGCTCCGGGTTCTCCAAACTTAGCAGTCTTGAGTTTCAAGAAGGCCTTCCATGGTAGATTATTCGCCAGTGGTTCCTGTACTTGCTCCAAGCCAATTCATAAGTTGGATTTCCCAGCTTTCAACTGGCCTCATGCTGAGTACCCAAGTTACCAGTACCCATTAGATGATCCGGCTAACGCTGAAGGAAATAAGAAGGAAGATGACAGATGCTTAAAGATAGTTGAAGATTTAATCACAACTTGGTCCATTCCAATTGCTGCCCTTTTAATTGAACCAATTCAATCTGAAGGTGGTGACAACCATGCTTCTGCTTACTTCTTACAATGTTTAAGAGACGTCACTATAAAGCATGGTGTTATCTACATCATTGATGAAGTCCAAACTGGTGTTGGTGCTACCGGTAAGATGTGGTGTCATGAATACGCAAACATTCAACCACCTGTTGATTTGGTCACATTCTCTAAGAAGTTCCAATCCGCAGGTTACTTTTTCCATAATCAAGATTTTATTCCAAACAAACCATACAGACAATTCAACACATGGTGTGGTGACCCAGCAAGAATGATCATTGCTGGTGCCATTGGTGAAGAAATTGTCAAAAATGACTTATTATCTCAAGTCAACAGAGTCGGGGAATACTTATTCACTAAGTTAAATGCACTACAAACAAAGTACCCAGATTACTTCCAAAGATTAAGAGGTAAGAATAGAGGTACTTTCATAGCATGGGACTTGCCAACCGGTGCTCAAAGGGACAAGTTGTTGACAATCTTAAAATCAAATGGTTGTAATGTCGGTGGTTGCGCTGACAAGTCCATAAGATTAAGACCAACTTTAACTTTTGAAGAAAAACATGCTGATATCTTCATTGAAACATTGGCAAAATCTATTGAACAATTATAAGCCAAGCCATCTTATTAAATATTATATATCTTATATATATTTGTATATAGTAAAATGAATGCTGTTATGTTAATGTTTACTTTATTTATTAAAACTGGTCATTTAAAGATATATGTATATGTATTTGGAGTCCCTTTTGACTTGGTAGACTAAATGAATTTACTCACCAAATAGTTTTCTGACTTTCTTTAAGACAGAATCCTTTTCTGGGTCGTATGGATGATCCTTTGATGGAATTTCCAGAATAGCTGGAAATGGTTCAACATAACCGTCAATAGTACCTCTAATAATATCAGCAACAAATTGATTAATCAGTAGAATAGCAATATCCTTTCTTTCTTGGGTGAATTCTTTAAATTTAGCCTCTAGATCTTCCTTTGTAGTCTTATCTTCCTTATATATGAAGAAATTCTTATCGTTGGTTTGAGCGCTTATTTGACCAATACCAGCCAGTAGCATACCGGTTGTAGTGTCTTCATCACCAATCACTGCGAGCAGAGTTCTCTTATCAGACATATTGCACTATGTTACACGTTGTTTGTATTGTATGTTTCTTGTAATTGTATGACTAGTTTGTAAGTTGCAGCCATCTGACATTTTTATGTTGTAATTTTTCTGAAATTTTCAAGCTGCATAATTCAAAGGGAACAAATTACGTACTAAAAGAAAACATATAAGATTTAGGTAATTATATATAATAACAAGGCATATAAGTTAAATCAATTGTTTGAAATGATTACCACAGTGCGTGTAACGAGTGTACGAGTCCCATTAGTGAGATATTTCTCACTTCGGAATAACATATTGTACTCCGGACATAATAAATGGTCCACTATTAAGCATGATAAAATGAAAAACGACTCATTGAAGAATAAGTTAATCAACAGGTATGTTAATCAGATAACAGTTGCAATTAAATTAAAGAACACTAAGGTAAACAATTTAATTGAAACTGCAATGAAAGCAAACGTACCAAAGAAAGTCATTGAGAATGCAGTAAAGAAAGCAACAATGGTCGGTACTGCCGGAGAAGGTACTGTTAATATCTACGAAGGTATGGGACCAGGTGGTGTAGCCTTGATTATTGAAACGCAAACTGACAATAAGAATCGTACCGTTGCGTTGGTGAGAAGTCATTTCAATAAAGCTGGGTTAAGTTTGTTATCCATGAATTCCTCGATGCATTACTTCGACAAAGTCGGCAAGATCGTCTTAACATACCCTGACAACACTTTAGATGAGGATACTATACTTGATAAGATAATAGAAGTAGAAGGAATCAAGGATTTTGAAAAGATGGAAGATGAAGCTGAGGAACATGATGGAACTGAAGGAACCATACAAGAAATTGAGGAAGAACAAAGTAGATACTTAGTGCTTACCGAACCTACAATGACAAACAAGGTTGCTAAACAATTACAGGATGAACAAGGATTTGAAGTCCAAGAAGCAAACATCGAGTATCTACCAAAGGAAGAAATGAAGGTTGATCTATCTGACAACGAAGACATTGCACAAGCCTTTGTTAAATTCGTCAATGGTCTAAAAGACATTGATGAAGTCGGAACCATCTACTCCAATGTGATAATGTAAGACAATAAGAATAAATATTCATAACATGTATATAAAATACCTATAAATAGAACATCGTATTATTATTTAATCCTATCTTAGTTTTCCCCGTACAAATTTTTCTATGCGTGTTGATATTTTTGAAGTATTGCATCGAGAATTTAAAAAAAAGTTGCATAATAAGAGACAGTTACAACGGATCATTATTTATGTTTTGTCTTCTGTTTTTATGAAACCAAGCCCATAGAAGTTATTTAGTAGTTCATTCAGATCTATTCTCAAGAGGTCAAGAAACCTTTTATTTTTGCTAAACTATAGCCCCATTTCGATTAATATTTACGATTTAATTTTCCCTTTTTCTACATCTGATCATTTATTTTAAAGTTCATTTTCATACCCATTTTATAGTTACACATTTGAGATACATATATCTATAGTAGATGTTAATCTCCAAACTTATTGCATATCCAAGTTTTTTATTCCTTTTGGTGGGTGCTCAAGATGCTAACACAGATACTGATCAACAACAGGACATAGATAATTCTAATGCATTAACAGATTCAGGTCCTGTGGTTCATACAGTATTTGTCACTACAACACAGAATGATAACTCTGAAACCCCTACCCTATCAATATCTGATACGTACGATCAGACTAGTGTACCTACAACACCTGGAGTACCCCCATACTCATCGACGGTAAGCACATATGGCGAATCAAACACCGACAGAGATACGTCGGGTACCCCAACCTATGAAGGTAGTATGTCCAATACAAATATTCCAGTCGTACCATCAACATATGCACCTCCTATTACTCCGACTACGTCTTATCCTTTAGATCCTACAACCTCAGCTCCAGCATATGTACCCCCACCCACTAGTTTTACTGTTCCAGGAAACTCAACATCTTCCACTTTAAGATCATCATCATCATCATCATTTTCTTCCATATCTTCAATTTCTTCTATTTATTCATCCATTTATTCGTCTTCTAGTTGGAGCTCGAGTTCAAGTTCAATTTATACACGACCATCGAGTTCATCCAGTTTATCTAGTTCATCAAGTTCATCAAGTTCGTCAAGTTCATCGAGTTCATCGAGCTCCTCGAGTTTATCGAGTTCATCGAGTTCAACCCTTTCTAGCATAACATCTACTAGCACTTATACGAGTTCGACTTCTTCGACGAGTAGCAGCTCATCAACCCCATCATCAAGTTCGTCAACTAACCCAACAACATCTTTTGATTCAACTAGTTCATCTACTATTTTAACTGATAGTCAACTTACGATAACAAGTGTCATTGAAGGTAGAACAGTTCTATCCAATTATTTTACAACAGTGACACTATCACCATCAGCTACACCAAAACAAACTATAAAGAAACACACTGCTAGTTTATCTAAGAAACATAGAAACATAGTACTAGGTTGTTGTCTTGGTATAGGTATTCCAATAGTACTAGTGATTTCCCTATTTATATACATCACATGCATAAGAGCAAAGAAGATTGACTTCATTAATTCTGATGGTAGGGTTGTCAGTACTTATAAGATGAATAAATTTAAATTATTTTGGTTATTCCTTATGGGTAAGAGTGTTAATGGCACAAAAGAAGAAGATGATGTCCAATCAGATAAATTTAATGAGAAGTTTGTCTCAAACAATATTATTCCACATGTTTCTGCACCTTATGATAATAGTAGTAGCATGGGTTCAAATAACAGTTTAGTAGACTCACCTCTAACGAATGATCATCATTATCAAAGTTTCTTCAATGAAGGGCCATTCGATACTAATAATAACGAGGAGTACTTTAATTACAATCATGTTTATCCTAATACAAACGCTGATAACCAGCAAGACGATTACACCAATGATCATCAATCCTTTAATGAGGAAGTTGGTTATGATGAGTCGAGTAATGATGGACCAATGGTCTTAAATATTGCAAACCCAGGTTAGTTCTTTACTTCGAAAAGTTCAATTAATGCAATAAAAATTTTATAACTTTACAGTTTAATATCACGATTTATTTTTAATAGTTTACATTGTTTTAAATATTCTATTCAGTATTATTTATAAATATAGTAATCATAACAAAAAGTTAATTTGATAAAAATAATGAATTTTGTTTACAAAATATTACAAGAACTAAATATCCTAATTTCTATCCAAATAGTAATTTATATTATTATATATTATTTTACTTATCAAATATAGCACAAGATTGGAACAAAAGATTTCATGATTTTCAATAGTTAACTATAATAACATATTTTATATCCAAAACTATGAATTTCATGTTCCGAAAATCATATCCGTGATAGTTTAATGGTCAGAATTGGCGCTTGTCGCGTGCTAGATCGGGGTTCAATTCCCCGTCGCGGAGATTTTTTTATTTTATTTTTGCTAATTTTAAGTTTTACCTGTAAGGTATTTAGAGATAGAATTGTTGTACAATGAAGTTTTTATCAATGAGCTAAATCGAACGAGAGGTAATGGATATAGAAATCTTATACCAATGTCCTAAAGAAAATTTTATTCACTGTTATTTTACCACTATAAATCATGCAATTATAGCCGAATCACCAATTGATCAACCAACTAATGTTAAATTACACTATATTAGTGAATCTAATCCAGAAAAATCTACAACGATAAGAGAAAATTTATTAACATCTATTCATAATGATCTTGGCCCAAGAACTCACATTATTAGGAATATAGAAGTTACTAAATTAGGTGATATTCACATTATTTTAAATACCACAGATGGAATTCAGGTAATACCTTTCTTGAATGATAGGAAAAAGCTGACAGAGGACAGTAAATGGTACTTACCAAATATAAATGATTCAATCACTGCCATTCATGTTTTCTCTGAAACTGAAGAGAAAATTGATATCGCATTGGGTACTGTCTTAGCTAATTTATATTGTTTACGGTACAACATACTTACTCAAACATTTGCATTGCTTAAAGATCTCAAGAAATGGGAAACTATTGCCCAAGACTCTATCAATTGCATAACTGGTTACAACGGAGAGACGAATGAGATTGTTTTAGGGTCCTACGATAACTCTATATATGCTATTATCGACAAGAAATTAGAGAACCAGCATATAACATGCGATATTGGAATCTACCAAGAATCTGAAATGGCCCTTACAGTAACATGGGTAGATTACATAAGAATTAAGAAATATAGTTCATCTTTCTTGAGATTTTACCTTGTTAGCGTTTCAAATTTCGGCTGTTTGCTTTATATGAGAACCATTAGGGGACAATGGGAAATGGTACAACAATTTAAAATTGAGATAGATTCTGAAAATAATTCAGCTCCAGGTATTGACTGTATTATAAGAGAAACTTCAAACCCAGAAGTCCTGACAATTTTGTCCGGTAGTAGTAATGGGAAGCTTTACTATTGGAACTATAATCTCAGTACAAACACTACACTTGAAAATAGAATACTAGATCTACAAGACGGTGGATTAATCCACGATATCACAACGACAGATAATATTAGATATCACTTTTTGAGTGATAATGACAATTGTATAAATAGTTTGTATATTTAAATATTTATATGTAATAATAAAACATTTTTCAAGGTTAGAAACCTTCAAATAATTCATCAATCCTTTTGATAACGTCAATATGCAAGATTTCACCTTTGTTGGTGATTAAAGAACCCTTCTTGAACATTTCTGGTTCATTGTTATAGTTGATACCACAATCCTTAAACAAGATCTCTTGTTTATCAGCACTTAATGTACCTGACAGTTTCTTTTCAGACTCTTGGGGAGTTAATCCACATTTAATAATCAATTGCCAAAACACAGTGTTATATAAATTATTGATATGTGTATCAACAAATCTCCAGCTTAAATAATCCTTGATTGTTTTTAAATCAGGATACATGACACATCTGGAATCAAAAAATGGTAGATGCTTTATATCGAGTTCTCTTTCAGTGAAGAATTTGGACCACAGGTTAACATAGTTAGCTGTAAATAGTGACACAAATAAAGTAGAAATCTTATCTCGACGTCTCTTGAATATTGTACTATCTTTTCTTAAAATAAAAGAATATTCGTCACTTTCACCAAATGCCAAAACAATATCGTTCTTATATTGTAAAACAACATTTTTGGCACATGCATTCATTAACTTCAAAGCTCTAAGGTCATTTGGCTTGGCAAAATCATAAAATTTAGAGAATTCATGGAATTTCTTACCATCGATTCTTACTACTACATATGTCTGTGGTAGTAAGATATCGTAAGCCTCAAACTGTCTAACGTATTCGTACTTAGAATTAGCCATTATATGAGTGGTTAGAACACTTTAAACAACAAATTAGAGATGGTATTGATACATTTTACAACAAATTTCATCTTTTTTATTAGAGATGACTTGAGATGGCCTTAACATTTTTTTAGAGAATTCCAACAAACTATCATATTGACCGTAAACTGTGATTGGGAGATCCTTAGAATATTGAAAAATGTAGAATTTAGTTTAAACAAGGGAGACAGTTAATAAAGGTTACCATTGATACAAAGAGTCAATTAACTAAGACAAAACTAGGCAATCTCAAGCTATACTATTATACAAATGACGGAAAAGATCCAAGTGATTCGAAAGAAAAATAAGCAGGTTAAAATAGTTGATCCCCTAGCTAAACAGAAACTAATATGGACCATCGGTCATAGTTTAACATTAGTCTGTGGGTTAATATTTTCCATTACATACTTCTTCCATGTAAGTATATTCTTTAAGTACCGTTCGTGGAAGTGGCTATTTTTAAGGGTTAATAAAGATTATTCCTTCCTTCTTGGTGAGAGATGGTTTCATACTATTGTAGGATGGACACCACAAATCTTATACAGAATAGCACTATTTGGTATCGTGTTATCAAATAGTGTCACTATGCATCAAAACTGGAGTAGATTAAACCCAACATGGTTTGATCTATTTGCAGCAGATAATTTCCAAGCTCTAATGGTTGCAACCTTATGGCTTCTCGCTGGAGGTAAATCTTTCTATAGGTTGCTACCATTTTTGATATTAAGTTATATGCATTTAACTAATAGAAAAAATGAATTCGATACCAATCCTACTGTTTCATTTGATGAAGTTACTTTAAACAATAAACGTTTATTACATACATTGGCTTATACCGAGATCATCGTTATATTTGCTTTATTATTAGATACTTTATTAATGAAGAAAGGGTCTTCTGGTTTCTTATTTGTAATCTACACAAGTATCTACTGGATCAAGATAAATTTCTCTGCTTATGCTCAGGTTACTATCATACGAATTTTAGGTGAAATAGATCATAAAATTCCAGCAAAACATAGGGAAAAATGGGAGTCTGTTAAGAACTTCTTATACGTGAAGATTAGAGAACGTTCTGAAAGAAATGAAAAAGCCATACGTTACTAGATAACGTTCCTATGGATACCTTCTAATTACATTTTACATATTTAAAAACACAAATAACATTATAATAAAATTTGATTATTTTTTGAAATTCTTTATTAAAAGAGAGTATTATATAAAAACGTTATGTAAATTACATTCCATTCTCAATTTATTCAGAAGCAGTAGCTCTAGTGTAGATAGCTTGAGTAGAGTGCTTAGAAACGGCCTTAATAATACCTTTCTTTTCTAAGTCTCTTAAAGCAACTCTGGCTAAAGAACCACCAAGCTTTAATCTATCAACTAAGACAGAGACAGAAACGTACTTGTAAGTTGGGACTTCCTTTAAGATTCTGTCGTATTTTTCTTGGTCTAAGATGATGGCGTGAGCGGCCTTATCCTTGTGAGACTTCTTGGACCACTTCTTCTTGGACTTCTTACCACCGGCCATAGCGGCAGCAGCTTTGGCAGCTTTAGATAATTGTTGCTTTGGAGGCATGATTCTTTATGTTCTATAATAATAATTGTTAGTAAAACTTGTCTTGCTATAAAAAATGTCCTAGCATCTGTTAAAGATTTATCCTTTCAAATAAAATAAGGGAATACCACCACTGTTCCAATAACCATTATACAGTCTTCATATAGGAGTATATATCACGTTTGATATACTTTTTTTGGAAACTCTCGATTAAATATTTCATCTTATATTAACTAGTTTAGTAATTCCTGGTCGATTCATCTATAACATATCCAATCTTTCTATATCAATAATAACATACGCTTTGGCTTGGTTATATAAGTTCTAAATATAATACATAAAACCTACAATTAAATCAAGTTATTATAAATGTATCTGTTAAGAAATAGATATAATGAAAGTTGCATAGTGTATCCACACATGTTGTCTCCCCATAGGCCTAGCAAAGAGTTCATACTAGAGTTTCACTATAAAGGGAATCTTTCCAGCCTACTAGATGCGTCGATTTTTCAATTTTCTTTTTGAAAAAGTCGCGTTTTTATTTATTTTGAAAAAGTAATTGTTTTTATTTTTAAATTTGAAAAAACTAAAAAAGAAGATGTAAGGATGTAAAATGTAAGGATGTATAATAGTCAATTATAATTCATTTTTATATTTTTAATTTTAATTCATTATTCATTATAGATGGTTTTGCTGTTCATTTTATAGGGCAGTAGTTGTTAATGAAAAGATATTAAAAGAGAACAACAATAACAACAAAAGTAATACTATAGAATGGCTCCTAAATTTGATTTAAAGACCATTACTGATCTGTCAGTGCTGGTAGGTACAGGGCTTTCGTTATACTACCTTATTAATAGATTAGTCAATGACATGGAAGCGGGTCCAATGAGTAGAAATAAGGAATCAAAGAGTAAAGAAGCTCAACAATGGAAGAGTTTAGTACAGAAGAATCCTGAATTAGCAAGTTTAGAATTGAATTCATATGAGAAGTCTATTCTAACGTCTGTAGTGACCCCAGAAGAGATTGCCGTTTCATTCGGTGATATTGGTGGGTTGGAGACTATTATCTCTGATTTACATGAAAGTGTCATCTACCCATTAACTATGCCTGAAGTATACGTAAATAGTCCATTATTACAAGCACCAAGTGGCGTGTTATTATACGGTCCACCAGGTTGTGGTAAGACAATGTTAGCAAAGGCTTTGGCAAAAGAAAGTGGTGCCAATTTTGTCTCGATTCGCATGTCTTCCATTATGGATAAATGGTACGGTGAATCTAACAAGATAGTAGATGCGATTTTCTCATTAGGTAATAAAATTCAACCTTGCATTATCTTTATTGATGAGATCGATTCGTTTTTAAGGGAACGTTCCTCAACGGATCATGAAGTCACTGCTACTATAAAAGCAGAGTTTATGACTTTATGGGATGGTTTATTAAACAATGGTCGTATTATGATCATCGGTGCTACTAATCGTTTAAACGATATCGATGATGCCTTCTTAAGAAGACTACCAAAGAGATTTCTAGTTTCATTACCAGACACACAACAGAGAAAGAAAATCTTGGAAGTACTCTTAAATGATACCAAGCTGGACACCCAAGATTTTAACATAGATACTATTGCTTTGAACACAAATGGTTTATCTGGTTCTGATTTGAAAGAATTATGTAGAGAAGCAGCATTAAATGCCGCTAAAGAATACATCAGAAGGAAGAGATTGATAATTGCTGCTAGCAAGAACTCAGATACTTTAGAAACTGAGGTCGATGAGAAGGTATTAGAAGAAATTGAAATGAGACCCTTAAGAACAAGCGATTTCATAACTTTAAAGAGGGACGCTCGTCTGACTTCTAACAGATTCGATCTAGATTAAGTTAAATTATCTCTATGCATTTATATAAGCTTTATAACTGCCATTTCAGAGATATATAATCTCAATGTAATAAATATTCTATTTTTCCATATATTAGTGACTTTTTCTATCGTTTATACAGGCAAATATTGAAATTCCGAGATTTTATAAAAAATCAATGAGCTTACACAATACATAGGTAAGATGACGAGTAAATAAAGATAGTTACACCGAGAAAATAATGTCAAACGAATCACAGGATAATAGTTTCACTGTGAAGAAACTACTGTTTAATGAGAATGGTAAATTGTACGTACTTTAACCTAGTTATCACCCTCACGGTGGCAAGTAACATTTTTACTAACATTTAGATCAGCTGTCTTCCATGCACCTTATACAAGGGTTTCCAATACATGTCAGGATCGACAACTACTTTAGTCGCTGCACCAATTAAAGTTGAAGAAGTTACAATAAAACAAGCTGCACCACTGCCGATTATTACAGGGAATCAGGATTTGATCCCTGGTTCAAGAACATACCAAAAGGACAACCCTCCAGATGTAGGCAAGTTAGGTGCTTCCTCATGGACATTCTTACACGCTATGGCTGCTAAATACCCAGACAAACCTACAACAGTTCAAAAGAATGAAATGTCTGAGTTTTTAACTATTTTCAGTCATGTATATCCATGCTTCTGGTGTGCTAAGGATTTTGAAAAATATATTCAAGAGAACTCCCCAAGGATTCAATCCAAAGAGGAGTTAAGTAGATGGATGTGTGAAGCTCATAATAAAGTAAATAAAAAGTTAGGTAAACCTAAATTCAACTGTGATTTTTGGAAACAAAGATGGCAAGAAGGTTGGGATGAAGAGTGATCCCATTAAATTCCACCCATATCTCATTATATATATATATATATAGATATGTACTTGTAATTACGTCTATATATTGAATAATTAACAACACTTTTATGTAAAGCCCTAAATGAAAAGCTGGGTCTTACTTATTTCCACAAATTTCGCGATGCATTTGAAGAGAAAAAAATATTGGTTGTATTTAAAGAAGCACTTTTGAAAAGAAAATGTTTCATCTTTACCATTCACTTGTTAAACAGAGTACTTGAATAAAAACACACACAACGTAAATTATGGTGCTTCAACTCGACATAGGAATGAAATATACAAGTTAGCAGGCGCTAGATTGTTTATTTCGAAATATTTGTACCTGAGTTGTGGATGCATAACGGCCTCTTCGAAGATTGATAACCCTGGCGAAAGCTACGGTGGGTTATTGATTCAAAGCGAGGCCCATATAATTGAGCATATTGGCAAAATGATAGCGCTGATATCTCATTGAGTATAATTTCATCAATTTTATGAACGAAAGCAATAAAGTAGTTTTACATATTCTATTTTTATATGACTCAATGACACATTTCTCTTATTATATAATAGTAAAGCTTGTTATATAAAATGCCAGTACTTGTTATTACTGTTTAGTGAAACCGTTAAGGTCATTATCAAATGCGGCAGAGTTTATTGTAGATGAGAACGTTATAAATACAACTATAACTGGAACTATAGTTTTCTTATCTAGCAATTCGTTACGACCTTGTTCAATTAACCTAAACTTTGATAGTTTATTCCATTGTTTAATAGTTACATTGCTTTCTTTGCTCATCACTTTCTTAAAAATCTCTAATATACTTAATAGTTTCTGTATATGTGGACCATAGGAATATATACAAAGCAAATTATTCTGTGCATCCTTTGATTTCAGTTTCTCCACAGATTTCTCAATGTTGTCATTCTTAGTTATCTTTTGATATACCAAACTTGATAGGGCACTTTTATCATCTTTTAGTAGATTTGAAATAATATGATCTTGAATATATGCTAAACTGTTTTGAACCGAAGATATGTCTAAATCTATCTCTACACCATCGAAAAGAACCACTGAATCTGACATGCTAGGGTGTTGCTTCTGTACCTTATTCTAAATATATACTATCAATTTAATCATCGCACATCCATTTAAAATAATTTTTCACTTATAGCAAAGAAACCATTAGAATATTAAAACAACGAAATAAATGACTGTTTTAACATCCGTACACCATATCACAAACATCCAAACATTTATAAAACATTTCAAAATAAAATTGTATAATTCTAAAAATAATTTCAAAAAGCTCAGGACGCGTTTTTGGAAAATTTCGAAATTTTGGTAAAATATTCAATTTACTATACTAGAATCTTTAGAAGATTGGTTATATTAGAGATTTGTTAATTGGATTATTAGTTGCTAGTTATAATTCATCTTTAAAGAAACCACAGAAAACCTTTAAACATCCTACAAATAAACTAATTTGAAATGGGAGGCGTTCGTGAAAAGAAAGTTGAATACTTCGCTAAGTTCAGATCTTACTTAGAAGAATACAAATCTATCTTCGTTGTTGGTGTCGATAATGTTTCTTCCCAACAAATGCATCAAGTCAGAAAGACTTTAAGAGGTAGAGGTGTTGTCTTAATGGGTAAGAACACCATGGTTAGAAGAGCCATCAGAGATTTCTTAAACGATTTACCAGACTACGAAAAGTTATTACCTTTCGTTAAGGGTAACGTTGGTTTCATTTTCACCAATGATTCTTTACAAGAAATCAAGGACGTTATTATCTCTAACAAGCTAGCTGCTCCAGCCAGAGCTGGTGCCATTGCTCCAATCGATATCTACGTTACTGCTGTTAACACTGGTATCGAACCAGGTAAGACTTCTTTCTTCCAAGCTTTAGGTGTCCCAACCAAGATTGCCAGAGGTACCATTGAAATTGTTTCCGATGTCAGAGTTGTTCAAGCCGGTCACAAGGTCGGTGCTTCTGAAGCCGCTCTGTTAAACTTGTTAGAAATTTCTCCATTCAGTTATGGTTTAACCGTCGTTCAAGTTTACGACAACGGTCAAGTTTTCCCAGCTTCTATCTTAGATATCACTGATGCTGAATTAGTCGGTCACTTCGTTTCCGCTGTTTCCGTCATTGCTTCTATCTCTTTAGCTGTTGGTTACCCAACCTTACCATCTGTCGGTCACACTTTAATCAACAACTACAAGGACTTATTAGCCGTTGCTGTTGGTTCTGGTTACCACTACGCTGAAATTGAAGATTTAGTTGACAGAATCGAAAACCCAGATAAGTACGCTTCCGCTGCTCCAGCTGCTGCTGCTGCTTCTTCTGGTTCTGCTGAAGTTGCCGGTGAAGCCGCTGCTGAAGAAGATGAAGAATCTGAAGACGATGACATGGGTTTCGGTTTATTCGATTAAACAGTTTATAAATAAATATACTCTTTTATTCTATAAAATCTATTTAATTTAGTAACTCTCACTTCATTTATCAAACATCATTAATCTTATTTAAAATGTCCGAAATTTCTAATTATGAATACATATTAATCTTATTATATACAAAGTGAACCAAGATGCTACTTCCAAGCGTGTTAGGGCGTTCTTATCTGTACACATGTGTTTTCGAGAGGACAGTTACCAGATCATTCAGTTTCTCAGCAGCTAGATTCCAATCTGCTGTACCATTAGCGTACGATCTAATCGAATCGAAGGATAAGCAAAATGACAACCCACCGATAATTATAATGCATGGTTTGCTAGGTAGTAAACTAAACAATAGATCACTAGGTAGATTGTTGAATGAACAATTACAAAGAGACATATATCTCGTAGATTTAAGAAATCATGGCCGTTCACCAGAAACTGAAATACACGATTATGAAGGTATGTCAGAAGATGTGCTACGTTTTATCAAGGATCATGATCTGAAGAAACCAATTCTCTTAGGCCATTCAATGGGTGCTAAAGTTGGTATGTCATGTGTGTTACGTGACAAAGAGTGCGCATCGCAACTGATATGTTTGGATAACGCACCTATTTGTAATACCCCCAATGGACTGTTTGCGAAGTATATACAAAGTTTGAGACAGATATGTGAAAATAAGGATATTAGAAGTGTAGAAGATGCTGATTTAGCGTTGGCTGCTTTTGAAAAAGATAAATTTATAAGACAATTCCTTCTAACCACTTTAAAGAAAGTTAAAGATGAAATTACTCAGAACTGGGGTTTCGAAGCAAGAATACCTTTAAATGTAATCCATAAAGCTGTTATAAAAGGTAACATCTCAGCATGGGATTTTGACCCAAGAAAAGATAGATGGGTTGGCCCTTCCTTGTTTCTTCGAGGAACAGACTCAGGATACTTAGCCGATGAGTACTTACCAACTATAGGGATGTTCTTCCCTAATTTCGAGGTTAGAGATGTCAAGGCTGGCCATTATTTAAACGTAACAAATGCTCAAGAATGTTCAGACTTAATAGCAGAATTCATCAATAGACACGAGGATATCGAATAATCCTCTCATGTATATATATCTAATCTATAACAATAATAGCTTCACGCCTTTGATTACTTATATACTAAAATAAACTTGCCGGCTCACAAATGAACTTAGTACATACATCAAAAACACACAAACATATAGGTAATTATATTAGACACTCTTTTGAACACATTAATAGTCCATATAAGCAATATACCACTCTCTATAGCTCTATTATTATCGTTTCTACAACTAAGTCGCGTGACACGACTTACATTCGAGGATTTAACCTATAAAGAAAAGGCCATATCAAAAGAGACAAAAGTTAAATAAAAGGAAAATAGGTGTTAAGTAGTAAACATTAAAAACTTTCTAAAGCAAAGAAATAAGAACTAATATCATCTAATATCACTAGTGTAATGTTTTTAAGAATTAGCAGAAACTCATCCCAGCTAGGTTACAGTAGTAAAAATTCATTAAAGCTATTAGGTTACGCATCAAAAGGGTTAGTTTCCGAGAATAACGAAACTGATTTAACTAATTTATCATACCAGAGATTCAACTCAACCAATGCATCTTCTAATAAACCAAGACGTAAATCTGCTATTCCAAATAATCAAAATGGTGATTTGAACAAACTACATAATCTTATAGATAAAAAACCATACAAACAATACACTGATTCATTAGGTGAAATATCTCCAGATTCCCCTTTTTACCATAAGATTTGTGCTTTTGATGATTGTGTTTCTCAATCTTTATCGATTTCAAAAGATGTACCATACGGTAGAAAACAATCAAGACAGAATGACAAGCAAGACAAATTATTATTTTGGGATTCAGTTAGTAGAGCAATGACTCTATACACCGAATTAGCTTCCTCCACCGAGTTAGATGCTATCAGAACTTCTTCCTTAATTAATCTATTGCACAACGCTTTAAGAATTAATAGAAATCAATTAGTGAAATTGAATAGGAAACCAGATAACGATTCCAAGTCGTTCAACATCGAAATCACAAAATTCATCACCAATTCTTTAAGAGAAGTTAGCAAGGATATAATTGATGGTAAAGTAAAAGTCAGTGAATACGGTGTCATGCATTTATTAACGTCTTTCAAAGAGTTGAGTTTATTCGATGAAGCTATCGATGTTTGGAGACAATGTATGAAAGATGAAGAGCTAAATAATTTTTTCATACACCCAAAGACAGTCGGTGTTATCTTACCAATTCTTTATGAAAGAAATGTATTCACCTTTGAAGAATGTAAACAATTATTCGAAACTAGTGGAAAGAGAATTACTTACCAACATCCAAATTTAACCTGTGGCTTTATTAACACATGTCTATTAGCTAACGAAAACTTGATAGCGTTGGAAAATTATTCTAGATTATGTGAATTCTGTAAAGCAAACCAATTCAATTACTTAGTCGACGCTCATTTATTATTCATTGGTAGTAGTAAAGATGTAAAGATTGCAGAATCATTTTTCCAAAAGGCTATTGAGTCTGATATGCCATATACTGTCCATTTACATGTTTCTCATGTTAACAACTTTTTACAAAATATTTGGACCGAGACAGGTGACTTAAAGAAAGTTAATGAAATATGGGGCAAAGCACTAACATATTACAGAAATAATGCTGTCTATAAGAACCGTAACACACTCGGTATTTTATCATCATTAAACAATATGTTCTTTGAACTTTTCTTCAATAACTATGCGAATGACACCATCGAAGGCTTCAAAGCACTACAATCATGTATCAGCTTCTATAACGAAGTGAATGATAAACTAGACGAACCTTTCCTAAATATCATTCTAACCAAGTGTACCATATGGCAAAACAAAGAAATCATTGATTCTATTCTGCAAAACTTTGAAAACTTTAACATACCACAAACTACTATCACTAAGAGAATCATATTAAAATCTATGGGGTCGATTGATAATGTCACTAACCAGGACATATTACAAAGATGGAATGACCTACTAACTAAGAATGACGAGATGGGTCAAAGTTATATCGCAAATGCCGATTGGGCCGCTTTAAGAGATGCCACTATTAAATGGTCACAAGCAAATATCAAAAACCCTTTACATAAAGAAAGAGTAGACCTGTTTTTAACATTAGTGGCCAAATACAAGCCATACTGTCGTGATAACATGCAGTTTTCTAGAATTACGGAAGGTTTCTCAAGAAATTTACCAATTTTACGTGATCAACTGGCTGTAATTGATTTAAGCTCAATTCCTACAGATCAAATTGAAATTGTTCCAGACTTGCATAACTTAAAAATCAATGAAAAATTATTATAATGTTACTAATAGTTAATCTTTCAAATATATAGATGATAACATGTAAATATAACTTATCGTTCATAGAATAATATAATTAATTTATCCATTTTTTACTTCGCGGAAATTTCGAAATGAGAAGTATAAGCTATTTAGAGTGATATTATATAATAATCTTAATGGACATACTGTTCTGTTGCTAAATTGTTAATTGGAGTAATTGAGAATCAAGGATGGGGTTATGTGCAAGTAAATCAGACCATCAAATTACATCTGAAAAGCCAAAGATAACAACTAGAACGGCTACAAATAAGGGGACTGCTTCAAAGAATCACAATAATGAAAAGGCTAATACAAATCCAAAATCTAAAGGTGTCAAATTGAGTGATGGACCAACCAGTGAATCAAATGAATTAACACCAAAGGAAGCAGCTAGATTAGCTGCGGAAAAAAGAATGAAAACACAAAATGATACTTTAACACAAGGTACTCTTGGTAAGAAACTGGCTAAAGAGCGTGCTAAGACTTACAATTCATTTAAACATGAAGAATAAACATAACAATTATTAAAATAAAGTAACTGACGAACAATATATATATATTGTTTTGAAAACTAAAGAATGTGCCAATTATTGTAGAAGTGTCACATTTTCAATAGTATAAATTTGTCAATATGTAAACATTTATAATACAAAAGATATTTTACGAATGTCTATGAATACAATCGTACAATATAAATCATGTACTAAACTTAACGAGATATATGATACATCAAACATGATTTTTATATCATAATATCATTTTATATTTACCATTTAATAAATTTAATATAGAAGCTAACTTTATTTTTCTATGTGAAAAATTCAGGAACCGCTTGAAATTATTATACGTATAAAACTCTTTGGTGTGAAATGATCATAAGTTAAGAGACTTCTAATAAGCACCATCACACGGATCTCTGATCATTTGAAAGGGAAAAAGTAACTATAATTGAATATAGAAATGTTGTTAAGAAAACCAAGGATTGTTGAAATCGAAGGTAAGATAGAAAAGCTATCTTTACCAATTGTCACATTTCCACCTTTTAAGCTAAGAGCACAGTTGATTGAGAAAGATCCTGTTGTTTGGATGCATCTATTGGAGACATATGTCAAGCACTTTGAATTTCTGAACACTCAAGCTAACTTATCTAAGTTAGATGACTCTACTCTTGAACAATTATGCATTTTTATGAGAAGCTATATTAATGAAATGGCTAATGAACAAGGTAAATTATTAAGTTTAGGTATGAATAATGATGTGAAGGAAAATTTAGGTATATTACGAGCCTGGATACTGACCACAATTAAAGCGTGTGGTTTATTTTATTTACAATTATTTGGTGAATCCTTATGGAATTTAGTCATCTTATATGTGCAAGAAAATCCAGTAACCATTAGATCCCTAATCGATGGTTCTCATAAACCAACGATATCAAATGTTCAAAGAGTTCAACTGAATAGAATAAATCAAATCCAACAACATCTGAAAATAGTAATCGAACAGAATAAATTTTCGAGAATTGATCTGAAGTCTTTCCAATATTTAATTGACAATAGAGATTTTGCAGATAAATTCCTAACTCTCAGCTGGATAGAATATTTAGAATTATGGTGGGACAAAGGTAAAGGTAAATACAGTCAAACCGCACAACAATTACTTATTACAACACTATTACAAGTAAGAAGAAAGTCAGTGGTTGAGGTTACGAAGTCACTCGGAATTAGCTCCTTAGATACATTAACATTATACCCATTGCTTGGTTCTTTACTAGTGAGTGAAAGATTTAACATATTAAGACCTGATATTAAGCAAGAGCTTAAATACCTGAGCCTTGCTGAACCATCTGCTGAACCATTATTAGTAAATGCCGAAGCAGACGATTTATCGCAGGCCGATGATTCCATAGAAGATATATTAGTATTAGATGGAGATATATCTGCGTTAAGTAACTTTTTCCCTCATCTATCAAGATATCAATTATCCGAATTACTTAAGAGATACGATAGTAATGTTGAATTAGTTACAAACTTATTATTTGAAGACCCATCAATTATGGACACAATTCCTAGAGAGAAAGCTGAAACTAAACCAAAAAAGAAAATGGCGAAGGTTAAAAAAACTATAAAGAAAGAAGATGATAATGAGATGGAAGAATTGCAACTACACGAAGATTCATTCAGAAGTGCTAAAGTTGGTATTGATGCTATTACTAAGAAACAAGTTCCAGATGAAGTTAAGAACAAGACTCTAGCCAGAGCATTAAAACTACTATATGATAAAGATGAAGATGAAAGAGATGATACTTATGATGAAGCAGAGGTTAATCGTGCCAAGACATCTGTAAAGATAACAGTTGACGGGGATGAAGAGGTTATTAAGGATGACAACGATGAATCAAACAAACCAACTTCAACTTATGGAAAGGTCGAAGGTTATCTGTGGAATCTACTAAAGGATGATGCTACTCTATTTACTAGAAAACAGAGAGGCTCAAGTATTAGAAAGACGATGAAACAACAAACTAAGTGGTCCGATGAACAAATCGAAGGTTGGGCACGTATGCTAGAGAAATCTCCACAAAGAGCTAGAATACTTGAAGATAAATTCATGTTCAGAGGTAATGTTAAAGGCGGTAAGACAGCATACAACAAGAATAGGGATGGTGATATCGGAAGAATTCCAAACAGAAGATTCGAGAGAAAGCCTGAGAGAAAGCCAGCCGAAACCAATGGTACTGAAACTGGCGATAAACCAAAGGTCGATGATAAGAGAAAAAATGCACGTAATGAGAAGAACAAGGCTTCCAAAGCTAACCATAACCGTAAAGCTGGACGTGATAAGAAACAGGCTCGTGCTATGTAGAAGGATATCTCATACAACAATATGTAAACGATATAATATAATTATTATTTCAGTAGATATTTCGATATTACTGATCAAACTATTTTCATATAGGACATATTTCTGAAACAATTAATATTTCTAAGGAAATTGGTTTCAGAAAATGTTATATTAGAACCTAATTTTACCCAATGGTTTTATTATTTAATACTTTATTTAGTCTATGCTACTTCTGTATTCTTCATTAAATTTTCGATATTTTTCTTAAATTTGAAAAAGCGAATATAAATTAAAATAAGTTACATTCTATATAGGGGCCTATAGTTGAAGATTAACTTCGTTCAATAACACTAAAACAAACAATCTAGATATTTAGTCGAGAGTCTCCTAATGTCAACATCAAGCGATAAATCAGTTCAAGCCATTTTTAAATTGGTTAAAGCACCAATCTATTCACATTGTCTATCGGTTGACAAGACCGTTTTAGCTATTACATGTGAAAACAATTGTTTAGTGTACAGATTACCTCAACCAGACACTGTCAATGCTCAAACAGTTCCTCAATTAGTTGCCACTTTAGCTAACCATGACAAAACTATTACTGCTGTTGATGTTTCGATCCATGGCCGTATTGTCACTTGTTCTCAAGATCGTAATGCCTACGTCTGGGAACCATTAAGTGACGGTTCTTACAGACCAACCTTGGTTTTACTACGTATCAACAGAGCTGCTACAAGTGTTTCGTGGGCTCCAAACGGTTATAAATTTGCTGTTGGTTCAAGTGCCAGAATCATTGCTGTTTGTTACTATGAACAAGAAAACAACTGGTGGGTTTCTAAGCACATCAAGAAACCAATCAAGTCCACTATTAATTGCCTATCATGGCACTCTAACGGTGTATTATTAGCTGCTGGTGGTACTGATGGTTATATGAGAATCTTCTCTGGTTTCGTGAAGGGTTTAGATACTAAAGAGTCTGTTGCTGGCTCACCTTGGGGTGAGAAATTCCCATTTGGTTCCTTAATCAAAGAATATTACCATGGTGCTTACATTGAAGATGTCAAATGGCGTAGTTCAATTGAAAAAGTTGCTTTCGTATCTCATGAAGGTAAACTAAATGTTGTAGATAGTCAAAATAACATCCAAAGTGTTGATGCCCCAGAAGGTTTACCATTTAACTCTTTAGTTTGGATTAACGATAATGAAATTTCATGTGCTGGTTTCTCATGTCATCCAGTTTTATTCAGTGAATCATCTCAAGGCTGGCAATTTGCTAAGGATTTAGATAAAGTTACTGCTGCCGCTCAACCAAGCATCGTAACCAATGAAGATTTAGATGCTGGTGATAACGATGATTCTAACAATGCTACATTTGGTATGTCTGCTTTAAGAAAGTTCAAGGAATTAGATCTAAAGGGTAAGGTCAGTGCTGAATTAAAAGAAAGTGCTCACGAAAATACAATTACACAATTGTTACCATTCGTTGAATCTAATGGTCAAGTAACTAAGGTTTCCTCATGTGGTTTAGATGGTAAGATTGTTATCTACAATGTATAAATAATGTAATTATTAGCTTTTATATCCTATACATACATGAACAGTGAATGATATAATATTTTATTAGTTTACAGTTAAATATAGCACATCATATTTACGTTTATAAATTTCCCAAATTATTTCCCGCCTATTTTATCCTTAATCTGAGCCCTCTCAGCTTCTTGTTTTCTTTGTAATATAAATGAATAGACACTACCCTTCAGAAGTGTTCCAATCAGTCCAATCTTTACTTCGACTTCCCTGATCTCTTGCAGTACTTCCTCAGGCGATATATCTTTACTATTTTGCTTTTTGTTTTCATTTAGTTGTTTGATTGACTTATCTAACATAAGTAGAGAATCCGATAGTCTCTTATATTTTTCTAATACATTTAGCTGTAATGGTGTCAATTGTTCCTCCATGATTGTCTATACTTCGACGTATATGTATTATTTTGTTCTATATATTTATTTGTTTAATTAATATATATGTTTTTTTATTTGTTTATCAATTACGAAAAAAAGTTTCAAAACAACTTGAAGAAAAAGTGTTTAATACTTATTCAATAAGAGACGCAAAGAGGGCAAAGAAAGAGATAACAAGATATCAGAAGAGTCCTGTAATAGCAATGTCAAACACTCAACAATCATATACTATCTGGTCTCCACAAGACACTGTGAAAGATGTCGCTGACTCATTGGGCTTAGATAATATTAATGAAGATGTCTTGAAAGCATTAGCAATGGATGTTGAATATCGTATTCTAGAAATCATAGAACAGGCTGTGAAGTTTAAGAGACATTCAAAAACTGAAATATTGACTACTGAAGATGTTGCCAAGGCATTAAGAGTTCTTAATGTAGAACCATTGTATGGTTATCACAACGGTTCTGCTCAAGGAAAAGATGTAGCATTTAAGAAAGTTAACGTACCAGGCGGTCAATCTGTCTATTACATCGATGAAGAAGAAGTTGATTTAGATAAATTAATTAATGAACCACTACCTCAAGTTCCTAGATTACCTACTTTCACTACACATTGGTTAGCAGTCGAAGGTGTTCAACCTGCTATTGCTCAAAATCCAAACATTAATGAGATAAGAACAACTATCCCACCTACTACAAGAGGTGCTATTGTTACTACTCTAAATGATAGCAGTTTGCAAACCTCCTCTGCTAACAATCCAATGGCTCATACACATAACAACGCAGACAGAACACAACCTCTGTCATCTGTTAAACCAGGGCAAAACACAGAATTAAGACCATTAGTAAAACATGTCTTATCTAAAGAATTACAAATATATTTTAATAAAGTGATATCAGCACTAACAAGTAAAGATAACAAATCTCTTGAAATTTCAGATGGTAGTGCTGAAGTTCATGAAGGTTCCCAACAACACTTAAAAACGGCCGCTTTAACCTCTTTAAAAACAGATAGTGGTTTACACCAATTAGTACCTTACTTTATTCAGTTCATTGCTGAACAAATCACACACAATCTTTCAGATCTAGAACTATTGACTACAATTCTAGAAATGATTTATTCATTGTTAAACAACCCTTCTATTTTCTTAGATCCATATATTCATGCTTTAATGCCATCAATCTTAACTTTATTGTTAGCCAAGAAATTAGGTGGTACGCCACCATCTGATTCACCTGATGCGTTGAATGATTATTTAGAAAAGACTAATGCTTTACGTGATTTTGCTGCATCATTATTAGATTATGTGTTGAAAAAGTTCCCTGAAGTTTACAAATCTTTAAAACCTCGTGTAACGAGGACATTGCTAAAGACATTCTTAGACACAAACCGTGGCTTTGGTACATATTATGGTTGTCTAAAGGGTGTTACTGTCCTTGAAGCTGAATCCATCAGATTTTTCTTTGGTAACCTGTACAATTGGGCAAGACTAGTCTTTAACGAACAAGATCTAACCTTAGAGGAATTTATGAATAGTGATGAAATAATGAACAACACAACCAAGTTTAGTGACCAAGAGATTAAGTACCTAGTAGAGAGTGTTATAAACGCTATTTGTGTCCTAAAGACAGACCTACCAGAGATATTTGAAGGTAAAGATGTTAAGGAAATCACTGATGAAGAAAAACAAAAACTAGTTTCAAGAACTGGTGTCACTATCGCAAGCCAAATATTAAAGAGAGATGATGCTAAAGAATTAGTATGCGCAATTTTCTTTGGTGAATAGTTTATTTATGACTGGATATGTAATAATTATTAAATATGTATGTATATAAAATATTCTACGTGCAAAATAGGAATTATGATAAATTGAAAAAAATTAAATTTACAATTGAGGATTGTACTATGGTCCAAATAGTCTTCTTCTAACCTTCTTTTTAACAGGCGGAGATGCAATGAATTGCTGCTTATCATTAGGAGTAGCAACAATAGATCTTGATTTATTAATTGGAGTGGCTTCGATAATTTTGTCTAAACTAAACATCTTATCTTCTCGTTCTTTTACGGGCGGCGTTGCAAGTAGTGAACCCTTATCATTTGACATGTTTAAAATAGAACCTGTTGGTAATGTACTTTTGACAGGTGGTGATTCAATAATATTGTGTAGATTGAGATCTTTAATAGTTCTCTTTACCCCACGTTTACTCAAAGGTGTAGCCAAAACTTGAACCAGACTAGCACTTTCAATAGTATTTGCGTTATTTGTTTGAACAGTATCAACCGATTTAGATATATCACGATCGGATGATGATTCTTTTTGTTTACCGACTCTTCTAAATGATATATGAGCAGAAGGGACTATATCTAATTGAGAAAATGGCTTGGAATTGCCAACAAAAGTCTTGCCCCTTTGAGCTAAGTTTCTCTTTATTTTATCCGATGAAAAGTCTTCAACCTTTAGCTGCCTTCTATGTAAATTGTTCATCGCTAAATCAGATGTTGTCCTAGATAAAGATGATGGAACTTTACGTGACGTCTTATAGTCTGCTTCCAAAAATTCACTTAGATTAGAATCTGTTCTACTACCAAGTAGATTTGATGTAAGAGATGACATAGAAGTACTATACAGAGTGGGCCTGCTTACTAAATTAGGTCTGGAATATCTTTCGTGCTCTGTTGACATAGATGATAATGATGAAGTTTCTGATGGAATTCCAGGATTTATATCACGCAACAAACGAGGCTCTCGAATGAAGTCATTAGATGCAGGTTTCTTTTTTGCTATAGAAATATTTGTGGATTTTAAGCTTGGTCCCTTAATCTTATGGATGATGAACTTTACGGTGTTTGGAACTTTTTTGCTAAAATATGGTATTAATATATATCTTGTAAAACCGGAAGATGATGCTTCATTAGTTTTATTTAGTAAAAATCTTTTGTATTCTTCAACGATATCTATTTCGGTATCACTCTTATTGACAGTAGTAATCTCTGACTCGAGTAAAATCTCAAGAATGGATAATTTATCTAGATATAAATCTAGCTGCTCGCAATAATCGATAGCAGATCCTTCATCTGACTGGGTTTGGGATTTTTCTACTTTTGGGTTACTTGTTCCCCTAGAACGCTTGAGTTTTAATCCCATTCTCGTAATGTTTAAGGTTCTTTTCTTTAATTTCGACGTGTATGCTTTCTCGAAGTTCATAAAGTTATTATCTAAGTTGGTTTGATATAAAATCTCTAACAATATTATCATCTGTAACTTAATTTCACGTGCTTTTAATGATAAACATAAATCCTGAGCTCTTTGACTTAAAAATCCTCCAGAAGTGGCACGAATTTGATATTTTGATAAACACTTGTCTCTTGCAGTACAGAAAATATAGTCGTTAGATTCTGAAAGCGATAAAAGATCCATACTTCTGTGTTTCTCATCAAAATTCTTCATACTTAGTACTAAATTTGATAATATATTAACGTAGGCGGTATTGGAATCATTAGGAAAGGATAATTTACACATATTTTGAAACCTAACGAGTGAAGACTTAACAAAATAAGCTAAGGGTACATCTAACGAGAATAATGTGCTGATGTATTTGTTCTGGATGTAATCTCTTGGATTTTTATCATTTGTGTGTTGTTGAGCATGTTTAGAAAGAGCTAAAGCATAATCTTCATCTATGTCTGGCGGAATCATATTTAATTGAACGGTTGTGTTATTGTGATTTGTTTCATGCCGATCGTTCGGTTTATATTTATAGTTCCAAGACTTTAATATAGTATTTATATTAGCTTCATTCCAATTAATGTTTGCTGACTTGTCATGGCTTATTTTAGAATGATCACATGCATATTTCGAAGTTTCTTCATTAATAAAATTAGTATTGAATTCAATAATCTGCCATCGGAGCCAATAATCTTTACCATATTTCTCCAAAACAAAACAACTATTATCCGAGATATCTTTAAATATAGACTTGCATACGAAACAGTTACTGTTTATTTGGTTTATATTGTTTTGTGAAAGCCTTGAAGTTGGTATGACGATAGGTTTTTGAGAATCGATATTTATGTCCTTCGGCAGTTTTGATGTTTGAATTATGCACTCCCATTCTTCCATAGTCTGATACTCAGTTACAAATAATCAAAGTTAGTATATATAGTTAATTTTCTCTTATATCTGATGAGATGACTTTAATTTTAAGTTCAAGAATATGTCTTATTTATTTTAATTAAGCTTTAATTTTGATTTTTTTTTCGATTTCGTGTAAATAAGGTAAACATCACTTTATAATCTTGGAAACATATTTTAATATTACATTTTGATTGATACTATATTAATTGTAGATGCTAGATATTACTATATACTGTGCATGTAAATCTAATGATCTTAGAATAATATAATAATTATTTACCGATTTTCTGAGTTTTCCTGTTTTAACTCAAGAAGTTTTCATTTTTTGTCATAAGATCTTCTTTTGAAAGAAGAAATATATTTATAAATTGATATTGCTTTTGTTTGGAGTGTCTTTGTGTTGATGAATAGATAAGATAGCAATTGGTCTGTGAAAATAGTATATCCACTCTTTTTTTAGAATAAAAACAAATGCACGTTGTATTAAAATATTGAGTTAATATCAATGTTAATGTTACTTGTTATTACTTGTACTAAATTAGTTGCTAATTTGATTTTCAGTACTGTGGTTTTTGATGTTATAATTGGTATTAGCTCTATCTAACTCGATTTTGTTGCTAATAAGCATAATCGCAGCTTGTGAGCCCATTATTGTACCTTTGATCATTAATCTACGCTCAACACCTTCACTTGTTGGATTATCAATGAATATCGAACAACCTGTTGTTTCCTTTATTGAGTTAATATGTTTACCTTCCTTACCAATGATATTACCAACAAAATTTTCATCAATATAAATTTCTTGTTGGACAATAGCCATTGATTGGGTGTTCATTGGTGTATCAATAATCCGAACATTTGGAATTTTAAAATTTGGAACGAAAGAAGTTGCATTAGCAACATTTTCTGTAGTATAAACGGTTCCTTGTTGGTTATTGTAATTCATTGGGCCGTTACTTGATTCCGGTTCAGTTGGAGGTGTATTCATTGCAATTGGTTGTTGAACCATCATATACATCGGAAATCTTGATGATCTTCTGTTACGATAGCTACTATTTGAATTGTTATTGTACCTATCCATATAGTTATATTGATTTGGTCTTTGGTTTGGAATACCCCCTACCAATACTGGATAGTTATTATTAATATGATTTGGATTATTGTTCTTATGACTGTTCCCGAGAACTGAGTACATAGGACCTGGTTGATAGAATATACTCTTTTTATTTCTTAGAGTTTCTCTATAGTTCGTTGTAGTTTGACCAATGTAGAATGCTGCAATATGAATAGCATCTGGGACACCAGACACACGCAGGATCCTATCATTAGATGGTACTAATTGATTTGGCGATGCCGATAACTTAGCTGCACTGAGTTCTTCAATTTCTTTTAATCTCGAACCATATTTACCTATAATGTAGCCCATTAGATGATGGGGTATTAGTAAATGAATTGTTACAGAGATTGAATTTTCATCTTCCTGCTCCACTTCTTCATCTTCATGCTCCACGTCTTCATGCTCGTCTTTCACTTTAGTTACGCGGTCCATGTCCTCATTGGAAATAATACTCTTTGTTTCATTACCATTAGAATCCTCTAAAGATTCATTGTTTTCGTGTTGTTTATCGATATGTTCGCTATTCCTTCTAGCGGTTGCTGCTTGACTAAAAACTCTAGAAACTTGGCCAAACGCTTTGGCAACATTTTCACAAGAGCCTCTAAAATAAACAACACGTTCAGGGACACCTCTTATATTTTTAGAGACGTTAATTCTAGTATTGGTGTCGTTTTTAATCTTGGAGATAGTTTCACCCTTTGGCCCAACAACTTGAGAAGCCTCTTTAACCAAACATAACATTCTTAGTCTTACATTATCGTCCGCTCCAAATGCAACATTGCTACTAGAATAATTGTCTTCATTACTGTAATCCTCACTATTCTCCACAGAATCTTTGTCATCATTGATATCATCATCATCAATATCACCGCCATTAATTTGGAAATTATCATCGATATCTTCACTGGAATCATTATTTACATTATTACTATTAACATTACTGTTATCATCTTCTAAAGCTACTCTCTTAATAGCAGCCTCTAATTCCTGTTCCTCAACAGCACTTTCGTTCTTGCGTTTTAGGCCATTGGGTGGATCTAAAGGGTTCTCTTCCGGGTTGCTCATTTTTAATTACTTTTAAAAATTATATTACTATTGACACGGTTCACTTAATTATATGATATAAATTGTAAATGAATGAAACCACAAGGCAATTGACAGAATTATATTTTACTTCCAGATCTGATTTACTTAAATTCCTTAATTTTAATAGTACAAAAATTGACGTTATTTACGTTTTTCTATTTCTCGTCTGTCAACTTTTTCTGTTTTAATAGGTAAATAGCGAGGCGGGTAATTGTATTCTAAGTGACAGCAAATCAGCTATCTGTATTTAAATTAGAGACGGTAACATGTTGTTACCGGTGTTTATAATGTATATATATGTATCTGTTGTATTAATTATTTGAGGGGATATACCGTTTATTGTTATCTAGTAGTGTGGGGCATTTATACTGCTCAATATCATAACTATGATACTACAGATACCTTCTCCTAAAACTAGACCCGAACTAAAGACAATCATGTTTGTCTTCATTGAGATGTCACCTTTGTATCTCTTTAACCATAAGTGAGATAGAAGACCTCCAAGGAATCTGGCAATTGTAAAACTTGGTGCGTTATAAATACCAACACCAACGGCAACCCCGGATGGTATGTAAACTAGCCATTTATGAGCACTGTCTTTGTCTCTCCAAATATTTTTGATGAGGGATAGTACCGCAAATATTATACCTAGAACCATAGAACATTCCAAGGCTCTTTCAGGTAAGTTCTTACCTGAAACTAATCTTGCGCAATCGATCCAAACTACAGCAGTTGGGATACGGATTTGTTCATTTGGTATATCATAGACCTTGTTGTAACAGATATACATAGCACTGGATAAAAAGATAGACCAAATGGCACCTATCAGTTGTGCTGTGAATTGAGCCTTAGGTGAAGCGTTTAGTAAATGACCAGTCTTTAAATCTTGCATTAAATCACCCGCTTGTTGTGCGCCTGCTTCTGCCACACCACCTGCAACTATATTTAATAAAATTGAACCAGGATGATCTCTTGGAATAATAATAGCAAAAATCAACTGTGATAGTTTACCGATACCACTAACTGGATTCAAATCTGTTTCACCAAGTGCTCTTATACCTAAAATCGATAAAAACAAGGCTAATAATAGGGCAGTAATCATTGCATATATTGGGATAATCTCAATACCAAACAAATAGATAACAACAACGATACAAGAAATGGATGATATTATTAGGCCACTTATAACAGTAGTGAATGTCACAAGATGTTTCGAATCAACTTCATGATCATGAGTTGTGCTTACTAATCTAATAGTCTCTTGAGTACGAGTGCTTGACATCGACCTTCTCTTATTAATGGCTTTTTCTTCTTCTAATAACATTGAAATTAATGAATCATCCCAAAAATTGTTCAGTAAAAGGGCCTTATCTTCCCTTAACATGAAAGTGATAGAAGATTTTACTGCAAGAACAATAAATCCGACTAAACTATCAGCAACCATAATTGATAAAGAGCACCATAAAATCCAGCCTTGGACACCCTTTTCCCAATCATTCACATCTGCATCAGGTGCAGTCCATCCTTTGTGTCTAGCTAAATGAGCAAGGAAACCCCATCCAAGAATAGCACCAAATAGCATGTAACTAACAGTTGGTAAACCCATAATGATACCTTGACCAATATAAGCCGGCGAAGGTTGGAAATTCCATAGATAAGTCTTTGAAAGATATTGACCAAATACTGGCAAACTTTTAATAACGGGAATGAAATAAGCAGCAATGGTGTAGATAGAAGATACAATAAATGTTTTTAATAGGATGGCAACATTTTCACCGTAAGCACTGTCCTCTTCCTCAACTTCGTTATCACTATTATACTCATGCACAGATGCATTGTTTGTAGAAGGTATAGTTTCACTGGATCTATATCTAATGGTATTATATGATCTGTTATTATTATATTCAAGCAAATCATGTGTTTCTAAACGTAGAACTTCTGGGCATTCATTTTCCAGACGTTTATTTCTCATCTGAATCAGTTCTCTTGTTGAGACTTCTTGCAAGACTTCCGAACCAGAAAGTACAGCAATTAAAATAGCTGTAGCACTACCACTTGGAAACCTTAACTTTTCTCTAATAATGACTTGCTTTCTCAATGGAACAGCAAAGAAGATACCAAAGAATGCTAATCCAAATGACCACAATATCAGTTGAGAAAAGCTGAATGATGTACCCCGCAGTCTTGTGTAACCACTCTCTTCGTATGTAACAAATTTTTCAATTGCGGGTATGACACCAATAAACCCAAAGGATAATGGACCTGTACCGACTGCTACAGCCATGCTTTGTACGTATACTGTTTCAACATCACTAAATGGTACATCATTGGGGAATAACCTTGGCCATACCTGTTTAAAAAAAGCAACAGCAAGTAAAGCAGATGGAAGGGACATCATCGATACCCAACCTGTTTGTAGACCAAATTGAAAATTGGATATTAGGACAAATGATCCGATCGACAGACCTACTATAGTACTTCTTAAGGTTACTTGCTTCAATGATGCTTTTTCTTCCCATGAGATAGATTCTGCTCTACTCATCTCGGTAGGTTCAACAATTAAATATTGCCCCATCTGTGATTTGTTATCATGGATCGATCTATTTGGTACAGCTGACATATTCTAATACGTTACAATGATTTTGAATATATGAAAAAAACGTAAAAGGTTAGAATAAATAATGTTTTGAGATTACGATATGTTGCTAGTTCTTCAATCTGTAGTAAAATTGGATCTCTTTTAATGGTCTATGTAAATTTGGGGTGCGAATTAATGATATAAAAATAATTTGGGTGCCCTCTGTCTAATTGAACTTCTAATCTTGTTAGAAAAGCTAAAGGTACCTCTTTAATAGAATTTTATACAGGAACAAATCGCCTGCCCTTTTATGTGGTTTTTAGTTTATGTTGTTCTTATTATCCTCAAATTATGATTAATAATAATCTTAGCCATATGAAAAGTGCTTTTCTATATTCCTGGAAATGCGATGGAATTTTCAAAAAAAGTGATTCATTAAGATAAATATTTAAATTTATATAGCGTCATATATAACAAAGATACTGTCAGTTTACATTACAATTGGATTTAGTTAGCACCTAATAGGATATAGTTTAATATATCACTTAAGGTTAAGACACCAGCTAACCTACCAGCTTCGTCCACAACAAAGAATCTATGAACTCTTGATTTTCTAATGTTATCCATTATAGTAGACAATCTATCGTTTTTTGTACAAGTGTAGACACCTTCAAAGTCGTCACTTCTTCTCATTAATGCTTCACCGACACTTAATGATAAATCGTTGTAAATACCACCCTTAATTAAACCCAATACATCAACGGCTTCGTAAACGTTGATTAGGATGCCATTGTCATCAACAATTGGGATAGATGAAACACCGCCTTGAGATAATAATTGAATAACATCAATAACTGGTGTTGTCATGTGACAGCTTTTAACGTTAGAGTCACTAATAATATTTAAATCACCAATTGGTCTCTTTAAGAAATGAGTTTCTCTACAATTTAGAGAAACAAATTTTAGGATTCTGTATTGGGTTAAGACGGAGACAACAATTTCTCTATGAGTTTCTTCATCCTTATCGATTAATGGAATTCTTCTACTCTTGGAATCTAACATCTTTAAACAGGCTTCAAATAAAGGTCTTGATGGATGAATAGAAGCAGTGTCCAATGGTTCAACACCAATAGCTCTTTCAATATCCTTCAGCCCATCAAGTTGTAACTTATCTACTAATTCAAACTTATCTGGATTAGAGAAATAATATTGAATAACATTGATGAAATCGTTGGAAGTTAAAAGACCAGCGAACTTGGATGTTTGAGAATCCCATAATGGGGCAGAAACAATATTGTTTTGTAATAATACATTTAAGGATTTCTTAACTAATAATGAGGTGTCTAAAACCACTAGACGGTATGAAACCGGTAGAACATCATAAGATGTTTTAGACTTTAAAAACGTTCGAATAGACTCGACGGCCAATTTTTGTTCCACTAAGATCTTCTCACCGTCATGATTATCAACTGGATTCGATCCATTAGCTGTGTTAATCTCGTTCATATCTATTTAACGACTGCCAAGGTTCTCGATAATCTCTTTGAATACTTATTACAGACTCAAGATTAAACCTCTCTCCTTCCTATAGTACAGGTACCTATTCTAAATTACACTTCGATTGTTTCGGTTGTTTTGAAATTTTGGACGCGCAAGAAAGTGTGACGAAGCCCTAAGTATGAAACTATAGGGTTGGTGCATATATATAATATAAAGAGATAATTTGATGTAGTTGTTATTATTATTATTATTATTATTATTATTATTATTATTATTATGAATATACGTGTATTTACCTGATGATATAGTCGTTGGCTCTTGATAAGGTAGAACTAGTTGTGTTGTTGTTTTCTGTGTTATCCTGTTCGTTGAATCTGTCCTGATTATCGATACTGTTGGAGTTTGAAGCGAGTAGATTGTCTAACAGGATACCACCTTTGTACTTTCTCTTGTTCTTTCTTCTTGGTTCAAATACGTTGTAGAATTTTAAATTTTCGTCCCCACCTACAGTGGCTATGGTGGTACCATCTGGGGATAATTGGGAGCAACAGATTCTTGCTTCATGAGCATGAACGATTTCTGCTACTTTGAATTTTGTATCGTAATTAAAGACTGAGATAGCGTTTCCTGGGTTACCACCTGTGGCAACAATTTCACGATTCATACTACCATTCTTGTTATTATAACTTTGACCCCAATGCAAGGAACTCACTTGAGAACCAGTGTTGATAGAACCCAGTTTTGAACCAGTGGATGTGTTCCAAAAATGGATATATTTATCAGCTTGACCACCACCACTTGCTAAGACGTTAGGCATGTATGGACACCAACTTAGTGCTTTTACGGCGGCATTGTGGTTTCGTTTAACCCATTGAGTTGAAGAAGTTCTAGTATCCCAAATCATCACAGTGTTATCGTTACCACCAGATGCTAATTGGATACCATCACTTTTGTAACTTAAACCACAGACTTCACCTTCGTGTTCATCCCATGTAGAGACAATATGCTTTTTAATTCTAATGTCATTGATTTGAATTTCACCACTTCTAGATCCAGTAGCGATTAATGTTTCTAACCATGATTGTGATGCAATACGGACACCTAAATTTGATCTCATGGTTCTGACTAAAGATATAGTTTCCGAGTCCCAGATTTCAGTGTTACCATCGTCTTTACCAATAGAAATGTGACAATCATCATCTGACCAGATAACACTTGTGATGATAACATTTTCAAAATCTACCAACAAGGAGACGTCACCACTAGTAGCGTTCCAAAGGTATAATGCTGTATCTAGTGCAATTGCAAGAATATTCTTATTTGACCAACTTAGAAGGTTCAAATAGAAATCATCCTGGAAACCAGGGGCATCTAAAATTCTTTCTGGGTTCATATTTATCTTACGCAATTTAATAAGCTCTAGAGGCTCGCTACTAGAGTTATTATCGGAAGATTGATTATAATTATAATGCGTACGTTTCTTCATGTTATAAGTACGTCTATTGAATGAAGCAGTTGGCGCTTGGGGTACGTATTGAAGAATTCTACTGTTCATGTTTAAACCACATGCTTGAGCAACACTTAACTTAAATACAGATTTAGTCTGTGCTCTTAAATGAGCTACTGGGGATGCATTTGGTGGTGGTAGATCTTCTTTTAATACTAGAGGATCCATCTTAGTTTGAGAATTGTTCCTTAAGAATGGAATAAATCTATCAGCAGTACTTAACGATGACGTTTCATCGTTCTCATGTGTGGAAGGAAGCGATGTCAATGGAGATAAACCGTTATCAGATTGTGTATATTCATTGTTTGAAGACATTAGTAACTTATTTGATTCGTCACTCTTGAAGAAAGAAGAGTTTCTTCTCAATAAAGGTGGAGCCACCACCGGTATCTTTGGTCTATTGAAGACACTATTGTTTGTAGATGCGGCACTGTTAACATTGCTATTCCCTAGCTTAATAGACATGTTATTTCTGATATTCAATGATTTAGATCTAGTCAACGATCTCTTAGTAACCTTAGCACTGTCTCTAGACCATTCTGTCGATACAATATTTAGTTTCGCTGGAGAAGTAATCGACAGCACCGAACGGTGCGGATTGTTCGTCATCTTTAACTTATCAGTTAGTTCTAGCATCCTGGAGAACTTGAGAAAGATGTATGCTTTACTTGAACCCTATTGAATATTAAATAAAGTAAAATAAAACTTTCCAGATATGTTCAATGTTTTATAAACAAACAAAACACTATACAATAGTAACGGATGCAAGGGGAATACAGATGGAAGCGTAAGTCTAATGATTCCCAATGGCAGTAGTAGATCATATTGCCTTTTCCAGTTAATTATCGATCCTCTTTTGTGAAATTTTTCAATAATGCCAATTTGTTTACCGATTTCCTAAAAGGGTAAACACCAAATGCGCGCATCTCGCGGCGTCAAAAAAACAAAAATATTTTAAGGTCATTAATTACGAGATATTTGATTAAAATTCAGAATATATATGAATACTAATGTATACAGGTTATATAATTAGAAGACTTTTCTAATAGATATATGCAGTAGTGTCTTACGATCCCGTAGAAAGGTGTCGAATTCGGAATCTTCAACTGTTAGATTGTTTATTTGCTTTTCTAGTTTGACTAGGGCGTCTTCTTCGTTTAAATCTGCGAATAAGCAATAATCTTTATATGCTACGGAATTTAAAAGAGTGCTCTTGTAAATTGCTCTAGACTTATCATCAAAGGCTTTGATTTGTTGCAGTGCCTTGTCGTTTTCGGTTAGCTTTTTTATGTTTTCTTGAGATATGATTTCGATGATAGAATTGAAAGTTTCGAACATTTCAAAGATCTCTTCAAAAGTTTCTTCAGTGTTTACTAGAATTTGAGAGTAAATTCTTTGACGATCTATCATGACATTCTTATAATGTAGTTTCTTGTAAATGTGATTGAATATAGCTTCAGCATCGATTAATCTCTTTCTAGCACTAGAGTTGTAGTAGACTGCCTTGTATGCTTCACTGGATAAATTCTGCAACTTAGTAATCTTATCTCTTAATGCGATTAACTCGAAAAGAATAGGATGACCCAAACGGCTGGAGTTATCAATCAATATATCTTCTCTGGTTAATTTTACATTATTTTTCAGTAAAGTACCAGGAGACTCTTTAAAACCTTCCGGGTACATGAAAGATTCAGTCAATACGTCCACTAACTCCAAAAGTGGTAGACACAGAGACTTTGTTAAAACTTCAAAAATTTGGTTAACCATATCGGTTTGATCTGTATTCTTGATCATTGTTGTTTGCTTCTCAGACTCCATCGGTTGTATTTCTCTTGATCATCGAATTGACAATATGCTTATATAGGCATTATTTAAGAATGGCGTGCTTTGACAAAATTAATCAAACTTTTTCAGGGAAATGAAAAACTTTTATAAATCCGCACAGAAAACAGCGTAGCGAATGACACATTTTAAAAATTGAAAAACTTATTATATATGGAGGTACCCAAGTGAGTCACTTAAATAAATGCTGACAATCAAAGAAAGGAATAGCCGGTACCCTAAAGGCCCTTTTCTTGTATATACAGTAGCAATAAGAGCTATATTTTAAAGCTATTACTCATCTTTTATAGCAAATATCTCTTTGAATAGCTTGGCACAATGAACGGATGCTCCCATTCTTGCGCATAACAGGAAGATCCCACTAAATTTCCTATGCAATGAATATGTTTCTTCTGGAGGAGGGCATAATCTTTCATTTAACATTAGACTGATATTGCCTCTGATTCTGTCTGAGACGGTTTGATCTTTGAAGTCGAATGGCTTTTCTGGATCACCACAGAAAGGTTCACCGAGGGTCATAACACTATCAACGTGAGCTTCGATCATCAGTTTGGATTCTAGGCCATTTAAGTAACCTAATTCAATAGACATACGTTGAGTGCCTTCGCGATCCTTCAATGTGGCGTAGGTCAACATCTGTCTATACTTCTTAATGAACTCGGATGGAAATGGTCTTGATGCACCAAAATCTAATAGTTCGATCTTATGGGTCTTGCTATTATATAAGAAATTAGCCCAGTTAGGATCTGTCTGCATGTATTCGAAAGTAGCAATTTCTTCTAGACATAATCTCATAATATTCTCAGAGATGTAATCTCTAACTTCTTGGGAAGTTGTGGCATCAGGTAGTTGCATAATTTCAGTACCTTTTAGCATTTCCATGGTTAAAATATTTGAGGTACAGAATTCTTCATATATCTTTGGTACAACAAAGACAGGATCATCTTTTAAAAATCCAGAAAACTTCTTTATAGCTTCTGCTTCTCTGATATAATCACACTCCCATTTTAATTCTTTTCTAGCATTTGCAATAGTCTTATCTAAAAATAAACCCTTAGGTAATAATCTTGAAGCAGTTAATAACATTAACATATTGTTTAAATCAGAATCAATAGAATCCTTAACACCTGGATATTGTACCTTAATAACTACTTTATCACCATTAATTAATTCACCCAAGTGTACTTGACCAATACTGGCAGCAGCGAATGGAATTTCATCAAATTTCTTGAAGTTCAATCTCCAATCATTACCTAGTTCTTTCTTCATTACTTTTTCTAATTGTCTCTTTGGCATATAGTTTGCACTATTCTGTACCCTAGACAAAATTTCATAAAGTTCTCTAGGTAATACCTTCTCATCTTGGAAGGACATCATTTGGCCAATCTTTAGTGCAGCACCTCTCATCTGTGAGAATTTTTGGGTGATTCTATCTATATTTGCATCTGATAGAATTAATGATTTCCATTGTGGTGATTTACCTTGTGCAACATCTGCAATACTATGTCTGGCAACATTTAGACCAACACCGGCAGCTAATGAACCATAATGGAATAAACGAGAAATTCTTGAAGTTGGGACTTCTGAACTTCTCAAATCTTGTTTCTCCTTGATCTCATTGATAGTTTCCTAGGGAATGTTAGTATTAGAATTCAAATATATTATTGATTTATGTACATAGTTGCATATGCCATAAATATTAGAACATACATACATTATTTTGATTTGACCTTGTTGAAGTGGAATATTGTCTTACGCTATTTACATTACCGGTACGCTTGGTTTTCTTTGCTGGAGGCTTAGCTGTTTGTGCTTTAATTTGATCGGATAACTTCCTAGCATTCTCCCATTCCTTATCATAGTACCATTGGTATTGGTTTAGAGCAGAGCCAACTAGAGGTGAAGAATTAAACCATTGTTTCATCGAATCACCGGCAAGAGAACTGGAACGGCCCAGAACTCCCTTCACCGAGGAAAGTACACACCATGAATAATACAGTGTCTGACGTGTTGACATCTTAGGACTATACTATAAACTATATTTCTGGGGATATACCTATATATGTACTCCGAATATTCATATCTTTGTAATCCTTCCCTTATTATTTTCCATTTTTGTATTCGCTGCTACTTCGGATTTTTCAATATGGGAAAATTTTCAAAACAAATTTTAATTTATAGATGAAAAATAAATGAGATGAGATGAGCTATTACATATATTCCATTTGAATAGAAAAGAATAATATACACACCTATAAGACGATAATCATCAACCATGGCATCTAAGAGAAGATTTTCTGATAATGAACCTGGCCATGTACACCCTGATCCTGTGAAAACTTCTGTTCCAGAACAAGCCGCTGAAATCGCTGAAGAGTTAACTAAGAAGCATCCTTTGACTCCTGAGCCAGCTTTAATTCACCACGATGCTGGTGAATTTAGTGGTCTAATTCGTCATCAGACTACTGCTGAACAAGCTGAACGTTTAGAAGATAACACATCTAATCCATTCACAGGCAGAAGCTTCACTCCAAATTATTTTGACATTTTAAAGATTAGACGTGATTTACCTGTCCATGCTCAAAGAGCTGAGTTCTTAAAGATTTATCAAAACAATCAAATTATGGTATTCGTTGGTGAAACCGGTTCCGGTAAGACTACTCAAATTCCACAATTTGTTCTATTCGATGAAATGCCTCATTTAGAAAACACCCAAGTTGCTTGTACCCAACCTCGTCGTGTTGCCGCAATGAGCGTTGCACAGAGAGTTGCTGAAGAAATGGATGTTAAATTAGGTGAAGAAGTTGGTTACTCCATTAGATTCGAAAACAAGACTTCCAATAAAACTATCTTAAAGTATATGACTGATGGTATGCTTCTAAGAGAAGCTATGGAAGATCATAATCTATCGCGTTATTCATGCATTATTTTAGATGAAGCGCATGAACGTACATTAGCTACTGATATTTTAATGGGTTTATTGAAGCAAGTTGTTACAAGAAGATCAGATTTGAAATTGATTATTATGTCTGCTACTTTAGATGCTGAAAAGTTCCAACGTTATTTCAATGAAGCTCCATTATTAGCTGTTCCAGGTAGAACTTTCCCTGTTGACTTATACTACACTCCAGAATTTCAAAGAGATTACCTTGACTCGGCTATTAGAACTGTTTTGCAAATTCATGCTACCGAGGATGAGGGTGATATTCTTTTATTCTTAACTGGTGAAGATGAAATTGAAGAAGCTGTTAGAAAGATTTCCTTAGAAGGTGATAAATTAATAAGAGATGAAGGTTGTGGTCCACTATCTGTTTATCCATTATATGGTTCATTACCACCACATCAACAACAACGTATCTTCGAACCTGCTCCAGAATCTCACAATGGTAGACCAGGTAGAAAGGTCGTTATTTCCACTAATATTGCCGAAACTTCTTTAACTATCGATGGTATCGTTTACGTCGTTGATCCAGGTTTCTCCAAGCAAAAGGTTTACAACCCAAGAATCAGAGTCGAATCACTATTGGTATCTCCAATCTCCAAGGCATCCGCTCAACAAAGAGCTGGTCGTGCTGGTCGTACGAGACCTGGTAAATGTTTCAGATTATATACAGAAGAGGCATTCCAAAAGGAATTAATTGAACAAAGTTATCCAGAAATCTTACGTTCTAACTTATCTTCCACTGTTCTTGAATTAAAAAAATTAGGTGTTGATGATTTAGTTCATTTCGACTTTATGGATCCTCCAGCTCCAGAAACTATGATGAGAGCTTTAGAAGAACTAAATTATTTAGCTTGTCTAGATAACGATGGTACCTTAACCGCATTAGGTAGATTAGCATCTCAATTTCCATTGGATCCAATGTTAGCTGTTATGTTAATTGGTGCCTTTGAATTTAACTGTTCTGAAGAAATTCTAACCATTGTTGCTATGTTATCTGTTCCAAATGTTTTCATTCGTCCATCAAAGGATAGAAAACATAACGAAAGTGTTAAAAACATTTTTGCCCACCCAGATGGTGATCATATTACTTTATTGAACGTGTACCATGCATTTAAATCAGATGAGGCTTATGAATTTGGTATTCATAAGTGGTGTCGTGATCATTTCTTAAACTATAGATCTTTAGCAGCTGCTGATAACATTAGAGCGCAATTAGAAAGATTAATGATCCGTCATAACCTTGAGTTAAACACTACTGACTATGATAGTCCAAGATATTTCGATAACATTAGAAAAGCATTAGCTTCTGGTTTCTTCATGCAAGCTGCTAAGAAGAGATCCAGTGGTAAGGGTTATATTACTATTAAGGACAATCAAGATGTTTTAATTCATCCAAGTACTGTGTTAGGTCATGATTCTGAATGGGTTATTTACAACGAATTTGTTTTAACCTCAAAGAATTATATCAGAACAGTTACATCAGTTAGACCAGAATGGTTAATTGAATTAGCTCCAGCTTACTTTGATCTAGATAACTTCCAAAAGGGTGACGTCAAATTATCCTTAGAACGTATTCAAGAAAAGGTCAACAGAATAAAGGAATTAAATGACGATAATACCAAAAAGGATATAAAAAATAAAAAAGAGAAGAAAAGTAAATACTAAATTCATTATTATAAAAAAATGATTCCTTTATAAATGAATCGTTTCAGTAATTTGTAAAATAAAATAACATATTTCTTTATATAAACAATAAAAAACAATCATTCAAATTAAAGCTTATTATTCTCATAACACGATGTCTATCACAGATTTAATGTTATGAAGATTAATTCAAAAAATCAAAAATAATACTCCGATACGGGGAGTCGAACCCCGGTCTCTACGGTGAAAGCGTAATGTGATAGCCGTTACACTATATCGGATACTAATTAGATAAAATATTGAATTTTGGTATCGTTTTATTACAGTATTTAGTATTAGATATGGATCTGTGAGATATATAACATTAGCAGTGGGAACTGCATAATGGGTTAATAGCACAAATGTTTATCACTACTTGATGATTGATTAGGTTGGTTTGGAATAACAAGGAAGGTTCAGTAATAGTCTCGGATATCTTTGCAGTGATGCAATAGTACAAACTATAAAATAAGTAATTTACCAAAGTAACGTAAAACTCAGTATATTAAATATTTTTAGTATTTATTTGGCAGGTTTTGGAAGCCTTGTATAGATTACAAATACCGACATTTATTATTAAATTATTTGTAACCTTTTCATTTTTGAAAGAAAATATTACTAGATAATCCTTCAAAGAAGTACAATTAAAGAAATACATAAATTCAGTACAAATAAATAAAGTGGGTACTTTTATAAAATAGAAAGAATGGAAACATATCTTAGTTTTAGTAAACAATAAAATAAAATTAACATACATCAATTCAAGAAGAAATACATTATTAACTATACGTGGAATTTTTAAAGATTCTGCTTGACTATGTTAGAGCCTATCTTTTAAACCATGAATATAATTAAAATGTAATAAAATAATGAATGTTACATATAAACCGATATTAAAGAGAATTTAAACCGAATAAGAAACCTAATTCACGCGTACCTAAACTAGTTATCTCCTTCATTTTACTTGGATCCATTGCTGCATCTACCATTTCTCTTTTTCTTTCTTGTAATTCTGAAATTCTATCTTCAACAGAATTTTTAACAAACAATTTATGAATAAATACCTCATCAGTTTGACTTATTCTGTAACAACGATCTTGAGCTTGTTCTTCAACATATGGATTCCAGAAAGGATCAACAATAACTACATGGTTAGCACAAGTTAGAGTCAAACCGGAGTTACCCGCCTTCATGGATATTAGCAATACTCTCTTATCACTCTCACGATAGAACTTACTTATTATATCTGATCTCTGATCCGTATTCATACTACCTGTATATTTCAAATAAGGAATGTTCATTTCTGATGTTAAAAAATGTTCAAAAATATCAAAAAATGAGGTAAATTGGGAAAAAATAAGAATCTTCTCAGTGCTAGACTTTTCAAAAACTTTCTTAATAATATCCATGCATTGAATCATTTTTGGAGATGGTTTTAATTTACTGAAATTAGTTCGATAATTTTTTGCCTTAGATTTTTGCACTTCCATTTCACTAATATATTCGTTATGCAAGTTTTCTCTGGTATAATCTTGATTTATGGTTTGATCATATAGCTTAAATGTTGCTATTTCTTTATCGTTGGTTAACTTTTTACATTCGTGACATGGAATGAACATCGATCCACCTAAGCCATTTTTAGCAGCTGGTAATGTTGAAACTTCATCTTTGAACGGTTCAATACATGCATCACAGATAAGGTGACCACAACCCGTTAATACAGACGTGCTTTCTAACTCCAACTGTTCTAGACACCACAAACATGTCATGGAGTCTAGAGACGTTGATACACACTCTCTATTTTGCGAATTCATATTCTTGATGATGCTAAATAATCTCAACCAATCATTTTCAAAACTTTTACCATTTGCTACTTTTGTTGTTGCACTCTTATTTTCACCAATTACAACCAGTTCTGAATGACAACACGCTTGTCTTAAACGTAACAACAACGTTAATATACTCGAATAGTTACCTCTTGCTTTTCTTGTCATCAATTTCTTGGCTAATTTTTGATTTTTATCCTCTAAATTGGTGTAAAATGCTAGCTCTTCACCAGTTAACTCTGTAGTCTCAACATCAACATGTTTTGGAGGTAATTCTAAGATTGGATTACCATCTATTTTATCTGCTTTGGTACGACGTAACATTATCGCTTTTAGTAATATTTGAACTTTCTTTATCGCTCTCTTTCTATCTTCGTTATCATATAAAGCCCGTTTGTTTTTACCAAATGGTCGTCCTATGTCGAGTTGAAATCTTTCCTCTCTGTTATACGGAGGTATTCTTAGAAATCTAATTAAGGAATACAATTCATCCATATTATTTTGAATAGGGGTACCAGATAGAAGCCACCTGTATTCGCTTGTCACAGTACAACACGCTTTTGCAGCTTGCGTATTCTTGTTTTTGATATTCTGAGCTTCATCTAAGATAATTCTATAGAAATTCGAATCATCAGTAAAAAAAGGAGACCAATATTCATCTTGTTTCTTCAACTTATTCATTGCCTTAACGTGGGGTATACTAGGAATCCTTTTCTGGTCTATCTCTAGGCTCCTGGGCCAATGCTTTTTAAATTCATTAGCCAGCGTCTGATAGGAGACCAGAACTACATCATACTTACACATGTCTTTCCAGCGAGTTAACTTTCCCTTTGGTCCATTAAATATATAGCTTGTAAAATTAGCTTGCTTTTTGATCTTTGTCTCAACCTCACCTTGCCAAACACGCAAAACACTGACTGGTGCAACAACCAAGTTTGTCTTTTCATGTTTATTTTCGGATTTATTAGTTAACATCAATGCCAAAGCTTGAACTGTTTTTCCTAACCCCATATCATCTGCTAAAAGACCACCTTTTTTCTTAGAGTGCTCAGCATTTAGTAACCATTTTAAACCTAATTTCTGATGCTTTAATAAGTTGACAGTCATATCTTCAGGAGTCATTGCCTCACCTTCTATTTCATTTTCTGACTGCTTGACATTTTCAAGTAATTCACGAATATATTCTTGATCCCTGTTATCATATATATTTGAAATATTGGGTGTCATATTTTGGGACATGTTATTATGCTCCAGAGCGGACTGGACTTTCATATCATTAAGTTGCCATTTCATCACTCCTTGTTCATCATATGAGTTGAAAATATTATATTCATTTGTAGGAGCAATAACTCTTATCAAATTCTGCAATTCTTCTTCTGTTGTGGCAATGTTGTATGCTTTAAGATTATCATAAAGCTTATTCATTTTTAGCCCTTGATTAACTAGGAAAATTACCGCCCTCGATATTGCTAGCTTACTCTCAGGCGTCGGAGGTATACCATTATCAATATTTTTTCTGAATAGATCTATCAATTCTAAGTGGTTCAGTATTGAACGTTTTACTTCCGCAAACCTTTCTGAATTTCTAACTAATTGTTTAGCTATTTCGACACTCTTAAAATAACGTTCTCTTCTATCAACAGCCAATATCATAGTGTTTCGATATTGAATACCATAATCTTGTAAAGTATTATAAACAATTGGCATTTTTACACCATTTGTAAATAATAACTCTGCTGAATCAGTACATGAATTCATAAAGAATTTTGGTAAAGAGTGACCTGATTCAAACATGTCTTTATATCTTTTTAATGCATCTAAATGCGACATTAGCATACGTTTTGTTAATTGTGTTCTAGAAGAACTACCATTAATTAGGTCCTTTGCAGTGTCTAATGATTTGATGAATAGGTCATGATCCGGAGAAACATGTATTGCAGCAGCAGATAATTCTGATGGATTCTGAACCTCTGGTTTTTGAGAATTCTGGACAGATAAGTTATCAAGTTGATTTTGAATCTCATCCATCGACTCCCTGTAGGATTTAAGACTAATACTACCTTCATTTAACATAGAGTTCAAGGAACCTATCTCTTCTATCAGTTTTGATCTCCTTTGAACGACACTTTGTGTATGTGCATTTCTTTCAGCCAATATTAGATCATTTTCCGCTAAATTTAAGGTCTTTTCTTTATATTCCCTATGCTTTAAGAATTCAGATTCATTTTCTCTAATCTTTTCTTTAATAAAATCTAATTTCTTCTTCGTCGTATTTTTCTTTTCTATTAATCTAGATATTGTATTCTCACCCTCCTCGATTAAGATTTTTTGAGTATTACTTATCCTTGATACACCATTCAATGTTCTTCTTAGGGTGGCAACTTTTTTAGTGGCAGTTTCTAAAAGGTCTTCACGCTTAACTAATTTTCTTTCTAAAATTCTAATATTAGAGGATAGAGATTCTTGTGTTTTTTTCATTTCATCTTCTTTAATATGATATTCTTTATTTAATCGTTCATAGGATTTTTGCGCTTTATTTAACGTATGTTCGATGGAGTTACTTTCATCCTCATTGCTTATTGTATTGATACCATTATCATGTATTAAAATTAAATCCTCATTGCCATTTACTTTATCATCTTGTTGATTTCTTGAATCATAGAGCGATTGATTCCTTGTTGTTTGTTCATCCTCGTCCTCATCACTCAATAAAATAATTACCTGATTATCTTTGTTATTGTCATCAATATTTACAATAGTGGGAAGTTGATTATCATTTGCTAATTTAGGTTTTTGTATTGGTTCCATTTCTAGGTAACTGTCACTTAGTTTCCTTTTAAATGTATTTTTATTTACTTGCTCTTCTATTGGCTCAAAAGAGGTATTTGACATATCATTATCTTCCATAACAGACTTATCAGAATTATCTGACTGTGTAATTTGTTGTTTAGTTTCTGTTTCATGAATCGAGTGTTCCGCATTTGGTAAGTCATCGATATTATTAATTTGACTATTCTTTTGGAAAAAAGGTGACACATGTTCAGGGAAAGTAACATTTCTATCTTTAACATCATTTTGTCGTATCGGATTATATTTAGGTGGTATCTGTGTATGTTTGTTGGGTATAGTTTCATTTTCTTGTGTAGATATATTGTTATCTTCAATCTGTGAGCGATTCAAGATATCTTCGTTGTCACTTTCTATTAGACTTTCATCTTCTTTCGTAAATATATTGCTCTCATCACCATCATTCTCCAAATCATCTTCACTTTCTTCTGAAGAGCTATAGTAAAGTTTTGATTGATCAATGATCGATGGTTCGTTATCAGACTGTGAGTAAGGATCATCTAACTCATTCGGTATCACTTTTGTCCTCTGCAATTCTGCTAAATAATTAAGCTTATCAGCATACGATATAAACTTCGAATCAGATCCCTCAAGATCATCATTATCTGGTTTATGGAAAGGCGATGATGAATCTGACATTGGTTTCGGGGTTTCTGGTGTGCCTAAATCATTATCACTAGCATCGTCTAGTGTGAGATCTATCACTGGTACCTGTGTCATTTATTGTAGCTAACAGTTATGCGCGAATACCGTTCTAACGATCTCTTTGTTGGATGTTTTGTACTGATTATACATGTATGTTATAATTTTAACGTGTGTGTGTGTTATTTTTCAAAAACATAGCCAGGCACCGATATCTCTATGAAAAGCTTTAAATAAATAAGAAGTATTAAGTTAAATAATAAATTGGAAAAGTTATTAAAAGAAATAAAAATGAGATATAATCGTGTTATAGAAATGTATAATGTTTGTGTTGTGAGTTTTTGAAAGATGCTATTAAAAAAAAGTTCTTATTATTATTAGTGTTATTTTTTTTTTTTAGAAGTTGATATTCTTATTTGGAACATTGACCTGGGTATAGTCTGTCTGTTAATGGTTGTGGGAATAAACCATTGGCAATCAATTGATTGACACCCCATTCGACGGAAGTTTCAGTCTTGTAACACCAGATGATCCAACCACCTCTCATTTCAAATGCATCGAATTGAGATTCTAAGTAACGTCTAGTATCTTGTTTTCTTTGTTCGGACCAAGTAGAGACGTTTTCGTTGTCTTTACAAGAACCAATGTAGTATGAGGAGGCACCATTTTTGTTGAAAGTACCATCGTAACGAGCACCGATACCGACACCGTTTAACCATTTAGCACAATCAGTTAATGCAGCAGAGAACTCACCAGCAACAGACCAATGTGATTCAGATAAGATACCTGAACCCCAAGAACAAGTTGTTGCTAGACGTTCGTCCCAGGTTTTTTGTAATTCACCAGAGGAGAAGACTTGGTAGTGATGGTGATCGATAACAATACCGAAAGCACCTTGGTCAATGGTTAAGAAGTCATCCCAGTAGTTGAATTGTTCGAAAGCATCGTGGATGATAACGATTTGGTCACTCTTTAAAGTGTTTCTAATATAGTCGTAAGCTGGAGCTATGTATTTGGATTTTAATTTCTCCATATCTAGACTTGGACCTAATGGTTCGTTAATTAACTCAATACCAATGACGGTGTCCTTGAAACTATCTTGAGAATATTTCTTTAAGACATATTTCAAGGCCTCCATGGTAACGTTTAAGTTTTCATCTTCTAAGAAATTAATAGAGTCTCTTAAACCTGAGTTATCGAAACCGTTTTGAGAACCAGCAGCACCGTGAAGATCAACCCAGACTTTTAAGTTGTTGCTACGAGCCCAGTTGATAGCTTCATCCAAGTATAATTCTTGAACTCTAGAAATATAAGGATCTGTTTCTAAAGTATTGAAAGCCCAGTAACCAATTGGAATTCTAACCAAGTTAAAACCTTCCTTAGCGATTTGAGCGAAATCATCAGCGGTATAGAATGTGTTCCAATGTTTAATTAATCTTCTACCGGCCTCAGTCTTACCTAACCATTTAGTATAGTGGTATTCATCGACTGGAATACCATCGTCGTTGTACTGATTAGTACGGAATTCTTCAAAAAGAGATGGAGTAATGTATGGTTCTAGAACTAACCAACCACCAATATTTACACCACGGATAGGTTCACCTAAAGAAGGATTATCATAATCGTAGTATCGTTTGTGGTTCTTATCTGTCAAAAATTGTACAGAGTTGATATCCTTTGGTTGAGGAACAGCAGCTGCAAGTACTGTAGCAACAAATGAAGTCAACAGCAATAATTTCGAGAGCATGTTATAAAATATTTTGTTTCTAATCTACTGAACACAAAAAAAACTAAAAAACTATATAAACAAGATCAAAGGAATTATAAACTTTGAGCTTCTACGTATATATATATATTTATAGATAAATGTCAGATCAAATCATTAACTGAAGAACAACGAAAATTTAAGATGATTACAAAACGACGCACAAAAATGTAAATAAATTTAGATTTCGAAACGCGTCGATATAGAAAACAACGAATATTACGTATAAATCAAGACCATGCTGCGTTATTTGCTTAGAAATCAATGTAGTAAACTAAGAACGATACCCCACCCAGCCATCGCGTTCTGTATACCAAATCAGGTATTAGTCTATTTATATATATGTTTGAAGATGTTGTATTATGTATGTATTTTATAATTAGAATGAATAGTTAAATAGTAGAATTAATAAAAATGGTTGAATTTTTCAATCATCGTTGTGTGATATTGTTCTTGAAATAATTTCTTGGTTTTCGTCATGGAGTTGTTGTTTATCGTGACGAACCCATCCGTTTAGTTGTAACTGGTAGCCACTAAAGCTCTTGATTCCGATCTCATTGTTGACTTTGTTCCAAGGTTGTGCTGGTTCTAAGTTTACTTCTTCTACTTTTTTTGTAACAGGCTCTTCAATCACGTTCTTATTATTATCTTCCATTATGGTTCAAATTCCTGCATTCCTTGTTCCTTTCTTTTATCTGGAACAGTTCTGTAACAAATCTTTTAAATATATTGCAATTATTTAAGCGGAAATGAAAATACTGAAAAAAAAACAGTGAAAAATTTCTTAGTAAGATGGAACAAAAAACTAGAAACAACTCGCTTTCCACGGTTGCCCCGCTATAGCCCTTCTAGAAGGTTCGTGTAAATCATGGTATTAGTAAGTTGACACACTTTTGAGATTGTATATAAGAGGATATATGGTCAGGGTGTTAGAACATCAGCAGGGGTTAGATCAGGGAAGTAATTTGAGGAAAATGTCATCCAGTTTACAGAATGAAACAGGTATGCTAGATGTAGGTACGCATTGTGCTTACTGTCGACAAATCGACTTTCTACCATTCCATTGTTCTTATTGTAATAAGGATTTTTGCACTAGTCATAGGTTTAAAGAAGCCCATCGTTGTGAATGGTTATTGGAACATCAGGAAGAGGTTGTTGAAGTGACGCCATCGCCTCCAAAGAGTAATGGTGGGATTAGTTTTTTCAAGAGTTTATTACCAGATAAATCATACATCAGAGTACAAAAAGCTCAAGAAGAGGCTACACAACCCATTAAAACTATAAAATCAACACTTAACCAATCTTCCTTGGAGAAACTACTGAAGTTCTTTAAGAAGAGACAATCATCTAAGCATTTCAGAAGCAAGACGACTTCTTCAAACAAGATCGTTAAATTATCACAATTGAAGAAAACAGCCATCGGTGATAGCAAGATCCCTAATCAAAACAGAATTTACTTATATGCCACGGTGATTGGTGATACTGATACAAAGGAAAATATAGCAATTTATATCAACAAGGTATGGCCACTAGGTAGAGTTTTAGATTCAATTGCTCATTTGTTACAAGTTAAAAATAACAATGCACAGTTTAGTACCACTCAGGATGAAAAATTGTTCCTTTATAAATTTTTAGCCATTGAAAATCAATTGGTTCAGTTAAACACTAGCGATCGTGTCACTGATAACTTACACGATACTGATAACGTATATATCATTAGAGGTAGTGAAACTAAATAATAATAATAATAAAAAATCATTGATCTTTTTCATAAACGTATATAAATATTAATAATATATACGTTGCATCATAATCATATATTTTACAAAAAGTGTACTAAGTCTTTCTAACAACATGCAAACTTACTGAAGAAGCCGCCCTTGGATTCTAACGATAGGTCGTCACTTTCATCTTGTCTACTTAATTGTTGTGGTCTTTGATTATCTCTAATATTATTACTTGGATTATTGGTCATTACTGGTTGATTTTGATAATTGTATTGTTTATTAATCGGTTGTTGATGGTCATCCATACGTTGGTGACGTTGTTGTTGTTGTTGTTGTTGCTTTTGAATGTATTTCTGTTGAGTCATTTGTCTATAGGCCTCGTATGAAGTTGGATCTAATGGGTTACCAAGTTGATCAGTCAACTGTCCTTGTTTTATGCCACTAGCTTGTTGTAATTGTGATTTCTGTTGTGCCTGTTGCTGTTGTGCCTGTTGCTGTTGCTGTTGTGCCTGTTGTGCTTGTTGTTGAGCGAGTCTAGTACTGGCATGTTTTCTTGATTTATCATTTGGTGGATTTGGATGACCATAACCATGTAAGTTGGGTTTCTTATTAATCTTTAAATCCCAACCACGACCACCGTTCAAATTCATCCAATCATATTCACCATCAGCTGACATATTTAAGTCATCTAATGACGATAATAATAATTTTCTATAACCTTCATAATCTGGAGTCTCTTCAAATGCTAAATTTCTAACGATTTCTAAATAACGACCAAATTGAATTGGTAAACCTTGAGCTAAATCATAATAATTTGTTGTTCTCTTCTTTTCACCAATCTTTTCATATTTCAATTTATTATTTGGTGCTTTAAGACCTTGCCATGGTAATGAACCTCTTAAGAAATAAAAGAAAACATGTCCTAATGCCTCCATATCGTCTCTTCTAGATTGTTCTCTACCTAAATGTGTATTAATAGACATATATCTAGCGGTACCACTTAAAGATTTCTTTTCACGGTATGGAATATGTTGTTTGGTTTTTGGATCTCTATATTGTTTAGCCATACCAAAATCAATTAAATGAATATAATTTTCATCTGATTGACCTGGTACACCAATTAAGAAATTATCTGGCTTGATATCTCTATAAATTAAATCATGAGCGTGTAAATCTTCAATTAAAGTGATCATTTGGACAGCAATTTGAACCACTGTCTTAACAGAGAATTTGCGGTTACACCAATCGAAAAGATCTTCTAAAGAAGGACCCAATAAGTCAATAACTAAAATATTATGCAAACCTTCTTGACCAAAATAATAAGCTTGAGGTATATTTGGAGTACCTGCTAAGATCTTATAAGCTCTATATTCGTCCTTTAGTTGTGGGGCTTCAGTTTTACGAGGTTCAAACTTGATGGCTACAGGTAATCCATTGATCATGTTAATACCTTCGAAAAGAACACCAAATGAACCTTCACCGATCTTTTTACCGATCTTATAATGTAAACCGACGATTGTAGAATCATCACGAGTGGAATAGGAACCAGCTGGAGATTGGACAGCGCTTAAATTGACGTTACTGTTGGAATAAGTTGAGTTGACCATGGTAGCACCGTTGTTATTGTTGTTGTTGTTGTTGTTATTTGTAATGGCACCGTTAATGATCTTTGCGTTGCTGACGTTCTGGAATTGAGTAGAAGTACCGTTTTGACTCATATTATGCATTGGAGTAGCTGAACCGTGAATTGAAGTATATGGACTATGTTGTTGTGACATTTATTAAACTTTTCTTTATTCAAAAAATTAATACTATATATTAGGAATCGATTGGGGGTTTAGATTAACATATAATTTTGTTTGCAAAAGTCTAATTAAAATAGGAGTACCCAGAGCCACGTAGTATAATCTTAAGTAGTGATAGTAGAGTCCTATTCTTTTTTTTGCATATACTCATTCATAAAAGATGTCCTTGTCGATCATCAAATTTCACGTTTGTATTTTTTTTTTGTCCAACAAACCTCCTTCTCCAGAAACTTTTGTTGTGGCCTTTCGGAACGAGCAGTTTCACAAAAAGTAAATGCTCCAAAAGATAGAGAAACAAAATACAGAAAGTGAAGGACAAAATATTCTTATACAAAACTTAGGATTGATCTAAATACATCTACAGATAACACTTTATATAACCATCAAGTTCAATGATAAAAATAGGACAACTTTCTCTATTATTATGATTAAAATATACCGAGATACATAGAAAGATAAGATATTTACGTGAACAATGACGCGCATAAATGACTTTTTCTGACAACGCGAGGCTAAATTGTTTTTTATTTTAAAGCAGGATGAATCTATATATATACTATTAATATCTGCAGATGTATATCGAAATTCAGTATGCAGCAGGTTCATAGAATAACTATAGTATCTGGAGTGTCACGAGTTATAGAATCTTTTCTTATCACATTAGGTTAGATTTCTTATATGTAGCTTTGTAGAATGCATTTTATTTATTATTATTATCTCTTTGTTTAATATTTGATTAAAATGGCCTGTTTTCTTGAGATGTACTCCACAACGTACCTCTATTCAGGGGATATCTCGCACTGAATAATATGGAAAATGTACCATAGCACTGTGTTAGATCTCTACATTAAGTATCAGTATACCACTGTATAGTTGCCATAACATAATTTAGCCTTTTAATGACACTCTCACACGTGATGTTACCAAATCTCTGATTTTAAAAGAAGGAAAGATAAAAGAAGAAACTACGGAAAAGTCCGTGCGGAGTTTTCTGTGCCCGTTGTAGCCGGCCTTATATAATTATATCGATGAGTATGAAAAAGTTTTCAATACTTATAAAAGAGCAATATTGACTAAATTTTTAATGTTTTGCAAAATGTAAACGTCGACATCGAACTATTAATCCAAAATGGTCTCCAAGGAATTTTTAAAAGAGTTACCAAAGTGTGAACATCATTTACATTTAGAAGGTACTTTAGAACCTGATTTATTGTTCCCTCTAGCAAAGAGAAACAATGTTACTTTACCAGATGAGTTCCCAAAGACTGTCGAGGAACTAAACGAAAAATACAAGTCCTTTGAAGATCTACAAGATTTCTTAAACTACTACTACATCGGTACTAATGTCTTAATCACTGAACAAGATTTCTTTGATTTAGCTTGGGCTTATTTTGAAAAAGTCTCAAAGCAAGGTTTAGTCCATGCCGAGGTCTTTTACGATCCACAATCCCACACTGAAAGAGGTATCTCCATTGAGACCGTTACTAGGGGTTTCCAAAGAGCTTGTGAACGTGCCAACAAAGAACTTGGCATTTCTACTAAATTAATCATGTGCTTACTGAGACATATCGAACCAGAAAAATGTTTGGAAGTTATCGAAGAAGCTCGTGAATTAATCGAAGATGGTACCATTCATGGTCTAGGGTTAGACTCTGCTGAAAGACCATTCCCACCAAACCTATTCGTTGAATGTTACAGCAAAGCTCAATCTATGAACAAAGATCTAAAATTAACAGCTCATGCAGGTGAAGAAGGCTCTGCTCAATTCGTTAGTGATGCTCTAGACTTATTAAACGTCTCTAGAATCGACCATGGTATCAACTCCGTCCACGATCCAGAATTAATCCAAAGATTAGCCGATGAAAGAATCATGTTAACCGTTTGTCCATTGTCTAACGTTAAGCTACAAGTTGTTAAGTCTGTTAAGGAATTACCTTTACAATTTTTAATCGACAACAACGTTCCATTTTCTTTGAACTCTGATGATCCAGCTTACTTCGGTGGTTACATCTTAGAAAACTACTATCAAGTTGCTGAAGACTTCCCACATTGGGATCACGATGTGTGGGCTACCATCGCTAAGAATGGTATTCAAGGTTCATGGTTCGATGAAAAGAGAAAGCAACAATTATTAGACAAAGTCGATGCTGTTGTCGCAAAACATACTGCTTTATAATCAAAAGCTTACTTACTATATGTATCTATCATGTATTCTAAATAGTCATCAATTCATTACTTATAGAGATCAATAACAGAAAAAACGCTGTACTGATGAATTTTTTTATAAATTTTTTAGAACTTTTGGCAATCTTGATAGAAACAAAAAAAAAGCTGAAAAATTATGTATACAAGGTAAGTTATCACACTAAACTGATACAAAACCAAAGATATAATAGAATATACACAATGGAGCTACTGCCTGAAGGACAAAAGAACAACACACAAGTCACATTCGATGATCAACAAAAGATCAATGAGTTCTCTAAACTAATTATGAGAAAAGATACAGTTGCTCAAGAACTATTACTTCAAAGACAAGAGAAAGAATATCTAGATGATGTCTCTCTAGAAATCGAATTGGTCGATGAAGATGAAAAGATTCAGTACAAGATTGGTGATATCTTCTTATTCCTAAATCAATCTGAAGTTGTTGAACAATTAGAAAAAGATGTTGAAATAATCGATGAAAAAATTGACAACTTAGAAACCAAAGAGAGTGATATCGATGAAAGAATAAACGCTTTGAAATCCGCATTATATGCCAAATTTGGTGATAACATTAATCTAGAGCGTTAACTAACATATTTATACATATTTAAGTAATTACCCATATCTATATAGCATGAATAAAAGAACATACATTAAGTTATTATTATTATTATTATTATTATTATTATTATTATTATTATTATAAATTAATTCTATCTAGCGGGAAAAATGTGTCAATTTAAACAATTTCTTCCTTTTCGTTGGTTTCTTTAGTAGAGGCAGAGTCAGAACCATCTTCTTTAATAACAGGTATTTGTTCAATATTATCTTCCTTTGCATTTGGTGACACGGCTTTCGTGATAGAGTTTAGAACGGAGATTCTTGATCTAATCGGCTGTGGTTCGAAAGTGTAATCAGCGTCTTCATCGTCGTACGCAACTTCACCAATTTGGGCTCTGTCGGTACCTTGTACTTCTTCTTCTGGAGATAACCTAATCCTCAACCATGGAATTCTATCCATAGCTAATAAGATTAAAGTAGTGACAACACAGGTCCAACCACAGATAGCACAAATACCAGCTATTTGATAACCAACTTGTTTCCAGTTATGGTTAAGCCAACCACCATCAATAGGTGTAGCATAAGAACCAGCGGATGCATTGACGTAGTCAGCGGCAAAGATACCAGTTAGAACAGAACCAATACAACCACCGACACCATGTAAAGCCCAAACTTCGAAACCATCATCGATTTGTAGAATTGATTTAATATCACATGCAAAGTTACAACCAGCAGCAGTGATGATACCAATGACGAAAGAAGCCCAGATTGGAACGAAACCAGCACCTGGAGTGATACCGACTAAAGCAGAGACAATACCGGAACATAAACCAACTGTAGTCCATTTACCACCGTATCTGAAGTAATCAATGAACATCCAAGTCAAACCTCCTGATGAAGCTGCTAAATTGGTGTTCATGAATGCATACCAAGCTCTGATAGTAGCGTTACCAGCGGAACAACTGTTGAAAAAGAACCAAGCAAATGTAATGAAGACAGTACCTAAGACGACAGAGGCAACACTATGTGGTTTATATTTAGGTAATTTGTTATGGTTTCTCTTTTTGTCTCTTTTACCTAAGATTAAAGCGTACATTAAAGCACCATGACCAGCAGTTTGATGGATAAGACCACCAGCAAAATCTAATTCACCTAATTTTGATAACCAACCGGAGGAGTTCCAAGACCAACAGGCACAAGGACAATATACGACGGTCATCCAGATGAATAAGAAGACCATCATTGGGAACAATCTAGCTCTTTCACCACCACCACCTACCATAAGGACACCTGCAACACACGCAAACATACCTTGAAAGATAGCATAAACGATATCAGGAACGGCAGTATCAATTGATGGAGCACCTAAGACATTTCTAAAACCGAAAAATTCTAAAGTACCAATGAAACCGTGACCTTTAGTTTCATGAGCAAAGACTAAAGAATAACCCCAGAAGAACCATTGGAAAGTAACCACACATACACCCATAAGCGATAGCCATAAGGATGCTAAACTATGTTTCTTTCTGGAAAGACCAGAATATAAAAGACCAATACCTGGGGACATAAGCCAAACACCAGCAGCACCGACACCTAACCAAACCATGTTAGCAAGTTCGAATTGTGTATTTAAATCAGTAGTTAAGGTATCACCACCAGTACCGTGCCCGGTAGGTGTACCGGTAAAATTATACGATGACATAACGAATTAAGTAGTTATTAAGCTTTGTATATATATATTTTTGATTGATTCTAATGCATTGTAAAAATACAAACAAAGAACAGTTCCATAAGACTATTCTAGAATTATTAACTGTTTATATACTTTATTGTAAACTCCAAAGTTGAGGTTGACTACGAATCAGTAGTTTATTATAATAGAATGAGATTAACGTATAAATCAACACCCATTGAAGATAACAGATAAGAAGAATGTTGCCAAGCTACTAAAAAACAACATCCATTAAACTTCACTATCAAATTTTTTATAATATTGATTATTTAAGATGTGTTATCTTTGACATATAAGATCACATTAGATAAGATAAGATAAGATAAGATAACCCGAGGGAATCTTCCGGAAAGTACTTCCCAAACGGCAGAGTTGTGTAATTGTGTTTCTATGGGAAGTACTTCCCTACTTCAAAATGAGAAAAAAGAAAATAATTCTAGAGTCACAAAAGTTACCCCGCCATTGAATGTATAATTTTTTTTTTTTTAAAAAAAAGGATTAGGCTGGATCTTTATAGCCAAGAAATTCGGTACTGTTTAAAAGCCCCACTTGACATCTAACAGATAATCTTATATGTTTCAAATATAAATGAATCCTAACAGAATGCAGTAGTCTTGCTACGTATACTACTGCTAAATGATCAACAACGATATCTTGTATTATACTACGAATAACCCTTTGTAAAATCTACATATATACACTCTCTGCTGTGAGAAACTCCCCCTTAGAATTTTCTGCTGTCCGGGGAAGGGGCAGAGGGAAAGCTCGAGGATCTGTAACAGTAAGGAACTTTGGATTAGTTAATTCAGGAGTGGTAAATTATTATTATTGTATTAATATTTAAATGTAATTGTTTCTGAAGTATTAGTAAAATTTCATACCAGATAGTATTAAAAGAAACCCCTTCAAATAATAAACGCTCGTTTTTATATTCTTTAAATACATACATACTACGTTATGAATATGAAGAGAACTTTACTTTTACGTCTGTCTGACAACGGTGAACCTATCACCAGTAGTTCATATGGTAATGGTGTCTTAACTTTACCTTCTTTACCCCTACCAGATGGCTGTCCAGATTACACTCCGCTATATACCGTCAAGATTTTGATTGCTGCTGCATCTCCTATCGCAAGAGACGGTTTAATTTGGACTAACTGTCCCCCAGACCATACACAACCTTTCCAAAGAGATAAATTCTATAAGAAAATAATTAGCTCTAGTTTCCATAAAGATGACTACATTGATTTAAATGTCTATAGACCAGGTTCTTACTGTTTCTACTTATCCTTTAGAAATGCTAATGAGCAGTTGGAGACTACTAGAAAATTCTATTTTGTTGCATTACCAATCTTAAAGGTTAATGACAAATTCTTACAATTGAACTCAATCGCTTTACAAAGTGTCGTCTCTAAATGGTTAGGTAAATCTCTGAAGGACTGGGATATAATCTTCAAGAAAATCGCCGATAAGAAGTATAATATGATTCATTTTACTCCATTACAACATAGAGGTGAATCCAATTCTCCATACTCAATCTATGATCAACATGAGTTTGATCCTACTTTATTCAAATCTCAGGATGAAGTCGCTAAGATGATCCAACATTTACATAAAGATTACAATATCTTGTCTCTAACGGATATCGTCTTTAACCACACAGCTAACAATTCCCAATGGTTAAGAGAACATCCAGAATCAGGTTACAATTACTCAACTGCTCCTCATTTATCTTCCGCCATAGAATTAGATGCAGAATTACTAGAATTCAGTGTTAATTTGAAGAAATATGGATATCCAACTAAATTAGAAGCCATCGACGATCTTTTCAAAATTATGGATGGTATCAAAGTTCATGTTTTAGGTTCTTTGAAATTGTGGGAATACTACGTTCTAAACGTTAAAGACACTATAAAATCTATTGAATCAAATTGGTTTGATTATAAGATTGATGATGTCGATGAAAAATTTTATAAGAAACCTGACGAATTCGTTGAAAACATCGTCGAATTTGCTAACTTCATCCTTGAAGAGACCACAGATGAACATTTTAAAACCCTATCCACTAGAAATGCCAAGAAATTACCATTAGATAACTTAATTAAAATCTTAAAGATAAACTACGGTCTTGAATACAACGACTTCATTGAAGACAAGATTCACAAGATATTTGACGAAATCAATTTACCACTGTATGCTGAATATGATGATGATATGAATGAAATTCTTGAACAATTATTCAACCGTATCAAATATTTAAGATTAGATGAAAATGGTCCAAAACAAGGGGCAGTTACCATGGATTCTCCATTAACCGAGCCTTACTTCACGCGATTCAAGGGTAAGGACGGAAATCCATACGCTTTAGCTAATAACGGTTGGATATGGAATGGTAACCCATTAGTTGATTTTGCATCTTCTAACTCAAAGGCATACTTACGTAGAGAAGTTATTGTTTGGGGTGATTGTGTCAAACTACGTTATGGTAGTGCTCCAAAGGATTCCCCATACCTATGGGAGAGAATGTCAAAATATATCGAAATAAATGCCAAGATATTCGATGGTTTTAGAATTGATAATTGTCACTCTACTCCGCTACATGTTGGTGAATACTTCTTAGATTTAGCCAGAAAATTTAATCCAAACTTGTACGTCGTTGCTGAACTATTCTCAGGTTCAGAACAATTAGATTGTCTTTTTGTTGAACGGTTAGGTATTTCTTCTTTAATCAGAGAAGCTATGCAAGCTTGGTCTGAAGAAGAATTATCAAGATTAATTCACAAACATGGTGGTAGGCCTATTGGCTCCTATAAGTTCGTTCCAATGGACACTTTCCCATACCCAGCAGATATCAGTTTAGATGAAGAATATTGTTCTTATAGTGAAAAGGATAATGCCATGAGATGTGTATCTGAAATTATGATTCCAAAGATCTTGACATCCACACCACCACATGCTTTATTTATGGATTGTACTCATGATAATGAAATGCCTTATCAAAAAAGAACTGTCGAAGATACTTTACCAAACGCTGCATTAGTCTCATTATGCTCCTCTGCCATTGGCTCCGTTTATGGTTATGATGAAATATATCCATATCTATTAGATTTAGTTCATGAGACAAGAACATATGATACTGAAACTAAGAATGGTATTGGTGCTATTAAGGCAAAATTAAATGATATCAGAGAACAAATCAGTGAAAAATCCAATGATATTGAAGATTCTGAAATGCATGTTCACCACCAAGGTCAATATATTACTTTCCATCGTACAGATGTTAAGTCCGGTTCAGGTTTTTATTTAATCTCCAGAATGAAGTTTAATGAAAATAATTCTGATCAATCTCTACCACCTATTATTTTGAACCAATCGAAGGTTAAATTGTTGTTCTCCTACACCTTAAAGAGAACTGGTACTATCGATGATGCTGAAGATGCATTAACCATTAAAGGTATTCCGACTGAATTAAAGGAGTTAACAGGTTTTGACATATCTTATGACGAACACAAACAGTTTACTAAGATTGTTTTACCAGAAGAGTTCCCTCAAGGTTCCATTGCTATTTTCCAGACTCAACAAAATGGTATTGATGAATCATTAGACCATTTTATCAGGTCAGGGGCTTTAAGAGCAACATCCTCTGTCACTCTAGAATCCTTAACCCCAATTTTATACCATTCTGAAAGTGAAGAATTGGATTGTACTGGTGGTAAAGTCGGTGCTTACAATATTTCAGGTGTAGGTAACCTAGTTTTCTGTGGTTTACAAGGTTGGATTTCAATTCTAAGAACTGTTATTTTTGACAACGACTTAGCCCATCCTTTAAGTGAGAATCTACGTGAAGGTACTTGGGCGCTTGATTATGTTGTCAATAGACTAGACTACTATAAAGATGAACCTGGTGTGACTGATGTGCAAAATTGGTTAAGATCTAGAATGAACAGAATCAAGGTTTTACCAAATTACTTGAGGCCAAATTATTTTGCATTGATTATTGGTATCTTATATGGCTGTTGCCGTTTACGTGCCATGCAATTAATGTCTTCTAATATTGGTAAATCCACAATATTTGTTCAAAGTTTAGGTTTAATATCAGTTCAAATGATTGCAAAGGTATCATCAACTTCCATTATGCCTGATATGAATGTTCCATCAATGGCTGCCGGCTTACCACATTTCAGTGTCAATTATATGAGATGCTGGGGTAGAGATATATTTATTTCTTTACGTGGTCTACTATTAACAACTGGTAGATATGACCAGGCTAAGCAACATATTTTAGCGTTTGCTAAAACATTGAAGCACGGTCAAATTCCTAATCTATTAGATGCTGGTAGAAATCCAAGGTACAATGCTCGTGATGCCGCTTGGTTCTTCCTTCAATCTGTTCAAGACTACGTGAATATCGCTCCCGATGGACAAGATATCTTGAAAGAAAAGGTATTAAGAAGATTTCCATTGGATGATACTTACATATCCGCTGATGATCCAAGAGCATTTAGTTATTCTTCCACTATTGAAGATGTTGTATATGAAATTTTAAGCAGACATGCTAAGGGTATCAAATACAGAGAAGCCAATGCTGGTAAAACTCTTGATCGTGTTATGAATGATGATGGTTTCAATGTGGAAGTCCATGTTGATTGGTCTACTGGTTTGGTTCATGGTGGTTCTCAAAACAATTGTGGTACCTGGATGGACAAAATGGGTGAAAGTGGAAAGGCTGGATCCATTGGTGTTCCTGGCACTCCAAGAGATGGTGCTGCTATTGAAATCAATGGTTTATTAAAGAGTGCCCTAAGATTTGTAGTCAATCTACACTCCAAGGGTTTATTCAAATACACCGAAGTTCAAAAGACAGATGGTAAAGGTAGCATCTCATTTGAGGATTGGAATAAATTGGTACAAGCAAATTTCGAAAGGAAGTTTTACATTCCATTGAATTCAAAGGAGGATAATAATTTTGATATCGATGCTACTATAGTCAACAGAAGAGGTATATATAAGGATCTATTCAGAAGTGGTAAGCCATACGAAGATTATCAATTCAGACCAAACTTTGCCATTGCCATGTGTGTAGCTCCAGAATTATTCACCCCTGAATACGCAGCTTATGCCATTGAATTAGCAGATGAAGTTTTAAGAGGTCCTATCGGTATGCGTACTTTGGATCCAAGTGATTATAACTACCACCCATATTATGATAATGGGGAGGATTCTGATAATTTTGCAACATCTAAGGGTAGAAATTACCATCAAGGACCAGAATGGGCTTGGTGTTCAGGTTATTTCTTGAGAGCATTCTTACATTTCAATTTCTTAACAAACCCAAGAGCTATTACTGAAGGTAAGAATAAACCATCTTCATATCTGTATCAACAATTATATCAAAGGTTAGCTGCTGACAGAAAAGAAATTATGAACAGTCAATGGGCTGGTTTACCTGAATTAACCAATAGAGATGGTGCATACTGTAAGGACTCAAGTCCTACACAGGCATGGAGTGCAGGCACTTTATTGGATCTATTCTACGATCTTTGGAGTTCCTTTGAAGGCGAAGACCAATGGGATTAGAAAAATTTCTGTACTACAAATAATCAATATATATATGAATTAGATGAATTTGATAAATAAATATAAATAAATATAAATATTATTCCATTGTTGATCCTCTTAACCATAATTATCTAAAAAAATTAATGAACTTTAGCGATATTTTTATCGTATTACCTTAAATGGATCCTTTTTTTTAGGCGAAACGACTAAGGAACGTTTTGATTGTTTATAAAATTGTGTATATTGATTTTCAATTTAAAGATCTGATGAGTCAGGAAGGAACCATATATACAATAACCACAAATAAAGAATTCCCTTAAGTGATCATACTACTAGGTACATTCATATTAAGATATTTTAAAAGGAATAGTTCGTTTAGATACTAGAAAAATATCTTCAAGCAAGTTTTTATTTACCAGAGTTATAGACACATTAGTCAATTACATACAGATATCCTTACTCCTGATCTACACATCTCACATAGTCTTATAGACGACTAAATTCTAGTATTTATTATTGAGTATATCACGGAATACACTGATCAACACAAAAACATAAGAACCCTAAATCAATACTATTCGTTTAAGTAATAGATTAAATACATCGTTTCTTTGTATTTATTATAATCACAGTTATTCTTCAAGTTATAACGTATTCAGAATATACTATAATCTTTATGAGAATATTAATTGGTAAAAATGTCCACAAATACGACTGAATCAGAGACCTTGGATCTGATTAATAAATTTTTTCTAAAATCAACATTGCTTATATGTTCTGTTGTTTGCAGCAAGGAGTCTATTGAATTCCCTAAATTTAATGACGACTGGTTCCATTCTGATGAAAACTCTACGTACAAACTACCTGCAATAATAAATCAATGGGTTCATTTTGTTGGTGAAGTAAAATTACCACCATTGGTTATTGAAGTATTTTTAGATTTGAGGGGTCTATCAACAGCCAATATGGTTAGATTACAAGACAACGAAGGAAATCTATGGAATGTTTGCAAAGGTAACAAGAAGAATGAAATAATGTTGGAGAGATGGTTAGTAGAACTTGACGATGAATCTCAATCATTTAAAACATATGAAGTGTCAGATGATATAAAATCTAATACACAAAATCAATTAGTGCTATTATTACGCTATTTGTATACATTAGTACAGATATTACCTGTCCATGAATTAGCGAGTCTATGGCATAAACAAAATGAAGTTTCTGTATTCGACTCATCTCGTAACAGTGGAATTTTGAGTAAAAATAATCCTTCAATTGGAGCCAGAATCGTGGATGGATCCAAACCTATTTTATCCAAAGGAAGGATAGGATTGAGTAAACCAATAATAAGTACATATTCAAATATTATTAATGAATCTAACATACCTTCGCATCTAGAACAAAAAAAGATTACTCCAGTTTGGACCAAATTTGGACTACTTAGAATTTCGGTATCTTACCGTAGAGAGTGTAAATTTGTAGTAGAAGATCTAGAAAATCAAAACACCACTACAAACAATACTAGTTATCACGGAAATGGATCTATAAAGAATGATATTGTTTCAAATCAGGCATTAAGGTCTGCTTCGTTGTCACCCAGATCCGGAGGATATTCCGTTTTATCCTCACTTGATAAAAATAATAATGGTAGTAACCAAAGCTCACTTGGCCAAAGAAAATCAATAAACATTACAAGACAAGTACAACCTTTTAAGGTAGGCTCAGTGACTAGTGTCGCCATGAATACTCAAAACTCCAGTCAACTATCTAGTCGAAACCCATCAAATTCATCATTTTCTACTGGTCTTCAAGGCCGGAGAACTAGCAATAGTTCAAATGCAGGTGGCCATTTGCCAGTTATGAGTTATGTAAATAATCCATCAAACCATAGCATCAACGTTGATAGCACAAGTATTGATAGTGGCTCTAAATACATGTCATCGTTCGGAAATCTAAGACGCCATTCAAGTATAAATAAAAATCCAAATTTACTAAATCCTGAAAGAAGAGTGTCAGATGTGCTTAAACCAAAACCAGCAATCCAGCAAACTGAAGTACAACATAATTCGCAAAAGGTTTCTGAAGATATATTAAATTTCGTAAAACTCATTGACGAAAAGCCAGAGTTTAAAATTAACAAAAATTCCAATTACAGTATTAATAGCATTAATAATATCTCAAGTTCTTTATTAAAATTTCAAAATTTCAGACCCAGTAATGATATACTAAGCGAGGATTTATCATTAAGTTTTTCTATGGATCCATCCCAAGAGTCTCAACATCCCCAACCTTTGCATATAAATTCTCTTCAGACGAACCAACATTCCTTCCCAAAATCACCACCCAGGCGTCGCTCAAATTCACGCTCGAATTCTAATTCACATTCCCCTTTGCCATCATCTTTTTTAACACCTTCTATTCCTTACCCGTCAATACCTTCAAAACTAGCAGGAAATGACTCCGATAATAATCTAAGTCCTATTGAACTTTCAAATATTAGGAGACAATCCCATGAAAGTAATAGTAACATGATTAAACATTCTATTTCTTCACATCGTGATGGTGTAGCTATTAATAACCCTACCTCTTACGAAAATAGTATGGGAAATTTACGATTCAATAGTAGAAAAAACAGCATTACTGAAGAAGGACCAGGAGATGATGAAGATAACTTATTGACTAATAATGATGTCAGAACCGTGAATGAGGTCGGTGGAATGCATTGGAAAGTATCATCTTCTCCGAGATCTATTGATAGTCTGTCAAGCTCGTTCAATAGAAATAAACTACTATATAGACAACCATATCAACATTTCTCACAGCCAACCATTGTACCAACACAAGCTCAAGCAAAATTACATAAACCTGAAATACATTCTACTGACTTATTAGAGAATCAAAGTGGAAAATTAAGAAGAGACTCTGATGAAGATAATAATGATGATGAAGGCCAGTCGAATATGGTGAAAGGCGATGGTGAACGAATTAATGAACATGATGCTACTGATGATGATGGCTTAGTCTTCTTTATGAGTGATATGAATTTATCTAAAATGTGATTACCTTTGACTAATATAAGTTATTAAAATATTTGTCCATTCTTAATGTTAAAAGATCGATAGTCTTCTCAAGATTAAAAGTTTCATATATTAATTTAAAACTATTTGATGTTTTTAAATTTACATGGAAATAATATCACACTATTTAAGTATTATTAGATATTATCTATAAATGCGTATATTATATATAAGTTCCCTTAATAAGAATGTTTATTCTATGCGTCATATCTCTTCACTCCATTTGCTTGGAATTCCTGGTCTTCCAATAATTTCAATTTTAATAAATGTACTTTATGTTTCTCTAAATGAATATTATACTTATCTTCAGTTTTAAATGTTCTATAACATTTATCATATGGGCATTTTAATTTTCGTCCTATTGTATTCAGCAGAAGATTCATTGCTGAATTACTTTTCTTTTCGCTGCTTAAATATTTATCCAAATTAACTTGATTCTCAATATTCACTAATAAATTATCACTATCCTGGGCATCTGCGTTTAACTTTCTTTTCTTAGAATGTTTATTATCATTTTCGTCCTCTTCAGTTTTATTCATGATGGAATCACCACTATCAGGTATGTTATGACCACCGGGTTTTAATACTTCTGGTATCGAGCTTTCTTCATGTACTACTTTATAATGTTCTATTAGTTCTGTCTTTTTTGAAAAAGATATGATACTATCCTCGCAAATATTACACTTCCAGTTTCTAGTAACTAAAGTATCGTCATGGATTTTCATGTGCATCTTAAGACCTAGCTCACCTACTAAGAATTTCTTACATATATGACATTGGACTTTCGGGTGATCATTTTTTACATGTAACGTTAATTGGGTCCATGTTCTAAAACTCCTTAGGCATTCTGGGAATGTACAGTTGTATGGTGTCACAACATCTGGGTTATGATGTTTCATTATATGACTATCCAATCTATAAGGTCTCTGAAACTTTCTATCACAATATTTACAGACCAATTTCTCTAAATGGACGGATAATATATGCGATCTTAACTGAGGGTGTTTATAGAAACTTTCTGAACAGTTTTCGTAGGGGCAAGCAAATGATTTTGTATGTGTAATTTCATGTCTCTTTAATTGTTGTAGAGTAATAACACCCTTCCCGCAGACAGGACAATGGAACGGTTTTTCCTGATTTGATAAATGGGACAATAGATGCCTCTCAAGGTGTGTTTTTCTTGCAAACGACTTGTCACATCTATTACATTCGAATGCCTTGATACCCTGGTGCACAGTTAACTGATGTTCAGTTAATAACGAAGGTCTTGTAAATGCCTTGTTGCATCCTATATAGTCACAAAAATAATTCTTTGGCCGGCTACTACTGGTAGTAGATAAAACAGATATACTGTCAGTCTTACTGCTAATGCTCGATTCTCTTTTTATGTTGTTTTCCTTGATTATTATATTGGTATTACTTAATGTTGGAAAGTCATCCCAGTTATTTAATTCATTTTTAACCTCATCGCCACTACCGTGATCACTTTCATATACGTATTCGCCGTCTGATGACATGGTATCCCTATTTGATTCTTTCAATAGTCTCTTTAATCTTCTAGTCTTTTGTAAATGGTCATGTTGTTAAACCTTGCTCATCGAATACATTAATTTTTCAAAATGAAAAATTACTGATATAATACAATTAATAAACAAAGTAATATTTACCACATATATTAACCAAAGAAACAAGCAATCTAAAATAATTCAAAGTGTATTAAATGTTATAATACTGTGAATTGATCCTTTTAGGATTGATGAATAACTTCTTACAATAGTAACCTTAATCAGTTAAATAATCATATTTATTGCCCAGTTGTAGTGCATTTTGCAAAACTTCACCAGCAAGGACTAATGTTGGATTCTTCATACCAAAATAATATAAATTGCATTCCTATATGTTATGTTATTGGTATTTTAAGACATACATACAGATCTCCTAATGCTACTATACTAACTAATATTGGTATATTTATCAAACAAGACCTATATTTTGTAAACTATATATATTTACAGTTACCAAAGAAACATCCGCAGAAAACAAAGTTAGGGCAAATTAATGAAAATTTTTTTTGAAGCGATGAAAAACTGAAGATATAATAAATTGACTAAACAAGAAACAATAACAAGATGAGTTATATAAGATTGATAACTATATCGATAAACCCCAATACTGGTAGATCAAAATGTCTGACTACGAAGATGCGTATGTTTATTAATATCACTTTTTCCTGCTAGTTAAATCCAATTCTAGATCATTTGTTTACTATGATAAATTGAAATAGGAAGTGATTAGATTAGCCTTTGCAAATTTTAGGAACCAATTTATTAACAACTAACTATATTATTGATTTAATATGACAATTTTAAGTAGTTTCAACGATGGTAATGAACATTTTGAAGATTTTGATGTAGAACATTATTCCGATGAAGATGAAATGGGTGATGCCACCAAGTCTAATCAAGACAACAACACAAATAACGAAAACAACTCTAATGAAATTAAAGATGAAAATGGAAACACCGTTATTGTAACTGGTCTTGATGAAGACCAACCACACCAAAAAAGAAAGACTTTAAAGGAAAAAGCCATTCCAAAAGACCAAAGAACTACTACTCCATATATGACTAAGTATGAAAGAGCAAGAATTCTAGGTACTAGAGCTTTACAAATTTCCATGAATGCTCCAGTGTTTGTTGATCTAGAAGGTGAAACTGATCCTTTAAGAATTGCCATGAAAGAATTAGCTGAAAAGAAGATTCCTTTAGTCATTAGAAGATATTTACCTGATGGTTCTTTCGAAGATTGGAGTGTTGAAGAATTAATCGCCGATTAATCTCTTCTATTCCTCGTTACTAGTCATAATCATATAGTTTCACCCATCATTATAAATATTTAGTATGTATATTAATTAAAATTACTCTTTTTATATCAAAAATAGAATGTCCCATTGAATCATTGATTTATATATGTATTATGAATATTTATTATTTCAAGTATCTGAAATAGTATTTAAAAAGTTATCCGCCTTAAACATCTCTGTTGATGTAGCCTTGTGAGTAGTAGAGAAATGTTTAAAAATTTTAGCAAATTCTCTTTCAGGATCTTTAAACCCAGCATCCTCTAGGTTCTTTATCAATTGATTCAAAGGTAGACTTAGTCCCTTTTGATTGTCATTTAAATTTTTAAAACAATCTATTAGTTCATTTTCCTCTGGGAACTCACCAGTGATATCACTCATTAAAGATAAGAATTCAGGGAAATTGATAGCTCTTTCACCATTAGCTTCTACCTCTTTAACATTACCCTTTTCTAACATATTATCTAGGTCTTCATCCGAGCATGGCTTACCTACACTGTGTAGCACATTACGTAAATCATTCTTAGTTATGGTTCCATCACCGTCAACATCAATCATTTGGAACGCATCTTTCAGCTTTGATATATAGTCGTGTGATAGCTTATTAAAATTCAAAGAAGTACTGTGATCCATTATTGGTTTCTGGGAGAAAAGAGATAATATTTATTTTATTTGTGTTGTTATTTGTACTATCTATACAGTTCAATATTATTTTAGATACATTTTTAAAAATGATTTTCATAAGGTGCCTTAGTTTTTTACGATAAAACATTTTTATAAATTATTAGATATTTTCACCAACTTTGAGAACGACCAAGGAAAAGACACACAAGCCTTTAATACAAGCAGAAGAACGTCTACTACCGCATTAAAATGTCTGACGTAAAGCAATTATTAAAGACAGCAAAAATTGAACTGTCGAGAGCAGATTATGAGGAAGCAATTGCTATATCAAAAAAGGTACTAAAATTAGATAAGTCTAATTATTTTGCCTACGTCTTCTTAGGTAAGTCTTATTCGGTAGAATCTGATCACAAAGATATATCATTAGCCACTGACAGTTATATCCAAGCAACAACTGTAGAACCTGAAAACATCCTGGCTTGGAAAGGTTTATTCCAACTATTTGACAGTGAAACAGATTATATATTACCAACAGTTGTTCCGTATATGAAATACTTTAGTTTATGTGAATCATACATGAACTTGCTGGTACAATCTGAATTCTCACAAGTAGATTTAATTAATTCTATAAAATCCTTAAAATCCCAAAAAAACAACACTGAATTTCTAGAGCCTTTTTACACATACTTCAAACCTGGTAAACTTGCGTTTGAAACACTAGGTAAATATTTAACTACTCCAATAGATAGTCTTACTGGTCTAATTAAGATAGTGAAGAAAAGAGAAGTCGATGAGATTTCTAAAATCGTTAGTCAACAAAGATTGAAACTAAGTGCAAGTGATCCAAACTATCAAATAAAAATCAATTCATTGGCTTGGGATATATATAAAGATTCCCATCTGGACGAATATTATAACCAATTGGTTAATATTTTGGATGATGATGTTGAAAGAAAATTATGTGAAAATGAATGGTTAGAATACAGAATTAAAGTTTTAAAATCTATGCCTGAAAATGTTAAACTTGAATTCTTTAAGAAGGTTAAAACCATGGTTGAAGGTATGGTTTTAGTCAATCATGACTCATTAATTGCATGGAAATACTATTTTGATTGGCAAGATTTTGAAAGCTTGGATGATATGGACCCAAAAATAATTCTAAAATTTTTCTCTAAATATCCAGAAGAACCAACAGCAATTATATTGTACGCATGGATTAATTCTAAATTGTCGAACTACAATTTAAACACCTTAGAGGAAACTTTGAACGAAATTAATAAAGAAAAGAATCCAAATAACCCAAACCCAATCGACGAAGATAAAAAAGAGTTTGCTAACGACGAGGATGCTGAAGAAGAAGAGCAACTTCAAGATTTATTGGAAGTCGAAGAAGAAACTTCAGGCCTGTTAAAGGAAGAAGATATTTTGATAAGTTTAATCGATAATATCTCTAGGGCTAAGAATAGTGCTCTTACACATCGTATAATTTCCCATTACTATATGCTAAATAGGGAATACAGTGCTTCTTTACCTTATATCAAGACTGGTATTATGCTAGTGTCTTATGGATTAAGAGATTTAGGTGCTAATTTAATTAACAGTAAGCGTGAACTAACAATAGATATTGCAACCTGCTACACATATGTCGATGCTCCAAAAAATCATAAATCTGCATTATCATTATTTGATAAGATTTTATTAGAAGATCCTGAGAATATTGGCTCTCAAATTGGTAAAAGTATCATCAGTATCGAAAGAAAAGATTGGCAGGAGGCACATGATCTGCTTATCCGTGTTATCGAACAAACTCCTACTAATTTAGAAATAATATCGCAGTTGGCATGGTGTAAAGCTCATTTAGGTCAATTAGATGAATCTATAGAAATGTTCACAACCGTAATTAATAAAATAGAAGGTACCGATATGCGTACCATGGAATTTAAGGCGAACAATTTGTGGAGAGAAGCAAAGGTATATCTTCTAAAACAAGAGGAAACAAATACAGATAATGATTCCCAAGAAAAGACAGACTCACAATACATCCAAACATGCTTCAAATTATTAATTCAAATAATTAAATACTGCACAGATACTTTTGCGAAAAGTTATTCTACATTAGGTGATATTTACTCTCAGTACTACAAAGATAATTCTAGAGCTTTCAAATGTTACTTCAAAGCATTTGAGTTAGATTCTGGGGATATAGTTGCAGCTAAATTTGTTACTGAAATATATTGTAATTCTGAGAATTGGAGTGCTGCTGCCCAAATATGTGAACGTTTAATTAAAGAAGAAAACGCTACAAATGAATTAAGAAAGGTTAATTGGCCATACAGGGTAATGGGTATCTCTTTCATCGAGAAACAGCAATATAGTGATTCAATTGAATGTTTCCAATCTGCAATCCGAGTTGAACCAAATGACATCGAATCATGGGTAGGCTTAGGCCAGGCATATTTAGAATGTGGTCGTATCGATGCTTCAATCAAAGTTTTTGAAAAATGTCTCGAGTTAGATCCAGACCATTGTTATTCAAAGTACTTTTATTCGAAGGCTCTATCAGAACTGGGTGAATTTGAAAAGTCGATTGAAATTCTTGAGGAACTTACTGCAAACTATCAATATAATGAAGCATTCCATGTTTCTTATGTTGAGCAATTAGTTAATTATTCATATGATTTGTACAGTCAAGGATATCTACTAAAGTCTAACCATATCAGCAACAGCGCCATCGATGTAATTAATATTATCGTCTGTAAGTTCCAATATTTCAGACAAAATATTTGGATTTCATTAGCAAGATCACTATACTTATTTCTTTTAATTGAGTCCCAAGTAGACTCGTTACCAGTTGAACCACTGGTTGAAATTTTTAATCAATTTAAATTAAGAAATACAGAAGACATCGACAGCATCGATAATATTGAGATTGAAAACCTACTAAATAGTGATGAAACAGATAATATAAACATTACTTGCCAATTCTTAATATTGGCTTCAAAATATGCTGTATCCTCTGAAGATTTCAACGAAGCAACAGCAACTGTAAGAGCCGCATGTTGGTATAATATTGGTATTACAGAGTTGATTGGTTATGTATCCCTTGGTTTAGAGAATTTGAGAAAAGCAGCAATCCTTTCTTTCAAGAAATCTATTAAATATCAATCAAATACGGTAGAAACCTGGGTTGGTCTAGGTATGGCTACAATGGATTTAAACTATCGTGTTTCTCAACATTGTTTTATCAAGGCCATCGCACTTTCACCAAGAGACATCAGTATCTGGTTTAACCTTGCCATGCTTGGTTTGAAAAATAATGATATTAAATTTGCTAATGAAATTATTATCAAAACACAAAGTCTTGACCCTCAAAATTCTTCACCATGGTTAGGTCTTGCCTTAATAAAGGAAAAAGAAGGTGACAAAAAAGAAAGTCACAGAATGTTTTCCCATTCCTTCGGGTTATCGAACGGCCAATCTAGAATTTCACAATTACTATATGCGAGAAGTGTCTTAGGGAATAGAATTGGTACGAAAAATGATGAAAGAGATGTCGATGCTTTAGAAGAATTGAGTTCTGTGGCATTTGGTTTAGAACAATACTTTAAGAAGAAACCCAATGACCCATATGCAATTCAATGTGCTTTACTAACTTTAGAAAGATTAAATATGTTTGGAAGAGCAAATAAGCAATGCTTAAGATTAATTGATATCCTAGAAAAGAGATTTGTCAAGTCACAAGATGATTCAGAATTATTCAACTTTGCTATAATCAAATCTCAGTTAGCTCGTATTCAGCTTGGACTTGGTGAATATGATAACGTTATTGAGAATGCAAATTTATCAGTCGGTATCTTATCTGATAGTGACCAAACAATTAATGCTGATAAATTCCTATCTGCGCAAATTTCAAACCATATATCACTAGGTTTGGCTTACTTCTTTAAGAATGAATTCGATGAAACTTTGAATCATTTCCAAGTACTTCTAGAAATGTCTAAGGACTCTAGTAGCCTGGTAATGTTAATATCCAAGGTTTTATATGATGTCGATACTGAAGAATCGAAACTCATTGCTTTACAAGAATTATCAGAATATACTGAATCACATGAATTCAATCTATTGGTATCATTATTAATTGGTGCAATCACTATTTTGGATAACAATTTGCAAGACATGAAGGATACTCTTGATCAATTTACAAAGATTTCATTAAATGGTATAATTTCTGATAAGCACAGAGATATTCCATATTTAGTTAGAGAATTCTGGAAGAGATTGGATAAGACCAAACCGTCCAAGACGGAGCAAATTGATATAGGTAGTTACTCTCAAAGATCTGCGTTCTTCTTCCCAAATAGCAATGAATCATGGAGATATATAGACAATAAAATTGAGCAAAGACTCTCTACAGAAGGTCAAAATAAGGTTACCGCAGAACTTCTAAGTAAGATGTACTGTTCCAATAAGAACCTAAGAAATATACAAAGAGGTATATTTTTATGTCCTTGGAATGGAAAGGCTGTCAATACCATTAAAGAATGCTTTTAGTCAAGATTAACAATAGTATACATTATATATCATTTATTAATGACAAGAACTTGTAAAGTATATTATATACAATCTGTGTATAAATGAAATAGTAAAATATTTTAACTATATATGTTCATAATTAATAAAATCTAAATACTTCCCAAAGTGATATCACTCTACAAACTCTAGAATATGTTGCTAATTCACGTTCATTAACCATCTTTAATTGATTTAATTCGCTTGATAACAAAAGATTAGATTCATTACCTTTTACATCTTCTCTATTTGCTTTAGTTAATAAAGTAAAGTTTTCTTCCTTAAGTTTTTCCTTCTTGAATATTAAGTTGGCAATATTCCACTCAAGATTTTGTTTCATGAAACTATATGAATGACTTTCCTTAGATCTAAATAAGAAAACGGCACGTGCTGCTGATCTATCCATAGTTCTTGGAACTTCTTGAATTTCGACGACGTTGAATTTGATTAATGATGCAATTGTAGTTCTGATGTCTTTTTCTTTCATTAAAGCTACGGAATTAATAACTTTCTCAGAGACTAAGCTATTAGCACAGATGCAACGACGAATACGCATTGCAGATTGGCCTAATGTAGAAGCAATGATATAATCATAAATCGAAGATCTTAATAATGGCATTAATGTGCTGTATGGGACATGATACACACCTGGTCTAGTCTCTCTTAAAAATGGAATGCTGGATGTAGATAACAATCTTAAATGTTGGTTTAATAATCCTACTGTGCTCGAACTATCGTAAGAGTTGTCATCAGTTGCATCCATGTCTTCATCTTCCTCATCTTCAACGTTGCTGCCAGCAACATGCTTTGGTAATTGTGGAATAACAAAACCATCTTTGGTTTTCAACTTTTTGCGACCTTCTTGATAATCATTTTCGTTGTTTGATCTTTTATTATTATTGGTTAAATCTTTCTTTTCAGATACTAGACTTCCACGTAGGTTTAGATTAGTTGGTAAATATCTTGATAATTCAATGGCATTAAATGTTACACCTTTTTCTTCTAATAATTGAACTTCCTCCTCTATGGATTTAGATTCGTCTATATCTTGCATTAGATCTGTTTTGGATAATGGATATATTAAGTCAACTGATCTCTTTTCGGTCATTTTTAATGCTGCCTTATATACTCTTGCGGATGTAGAGCTAATTCTAAATTTTGCAAATTGTACCAAATGATTTGATCTTCTTGTCTTTAGGAATCTATCTAAATTGAATGTTAATGGAATATCTTTCTTAACTGTTTTCATTGATGTCGATGAACTGAGAGTTAAAGCCTTTGATGGATCATTCATGGTATTCATTAATTCTAAGAATTCTTCTTTGGCTCTTGTCTTGGCCTCAGTTCTTTTCTTTAAATCAGATAAAGCAGATTTTCTTGGAATTGCATTGTATTGTTTATTGTATAATAAATTCCATAAATCATTGATTGGTGTATAGTGTAATTTTGAGATTGGAATTAAGAAACCATTTTCACAAAGTTTAACAAATATGTCAGAAATTTCAAAATTTGAAGAATTTGAATTTGAACTTTGTATATATTGATCTAATGAGATCGAACCTAAAGATAGAACATTCTGTATAACCTGAGATGCAGATACATTCGAAGTATTATCTTCATCAACAGTTGGAAATAAATTACTAATTTCATTAATGATTAAACCTGAATACAGCAGTAACAGAATACCATCTTCGTTATAGTAATAATAAGTGATTTTCTTACCTGATAAAGATGTTTCTTCAAAATACTTAACACAACGCAATTGAATCAATGAAACTATAGTGGCCTTTATACTTCTAACGGTCCAAATATTATCTTTTGCATTTGATGAAAGTTTTGCATGAATTTCATGAACACTCAATCTACCTAAAGAGATTAATAAATTAACAATGGCAGAGGCTCTTTCACCCAAATGGGATTTTACGACTTCAGAGAAAAGAAATCTTTCTGAAGTTTGAATTCTTTGCTCTAATGAAGATACATCCACGTCAATATCATCCGATTGAGGGATAACATTACCATTTTCTTGATCATTTTCATTTTTAATCTCATCAAGTAATGAATTTTCTGTTGAAACCGTTATAGGATCCATTATTGCACTTCCGGTAATATCTATAATGATTTGCTATTGTACCTGTTGTTTTTATGTAATATCACTATATAAATTTTTCTGTTTGATCTTTCATTTTGGCTCATCGCTCAGAAAAAAAAGTTTCAAGAAATCTGAAAAATTTAAACTTTTCAGGGTTCGTCAAACAAGATCCAAATCAGAATGTAGAATTGAGGGCTTTGATTATATTCTAATTATAATCAAAATACCTTATGGGTGGCTTTTATAACTTTTATATATAACTTTCTATCGTTAGCAGTTGAGCCTTTCGTAAAGTTTATAGGACTATACTGTCATTCTTTTAACCTCTAAATTTGCAGTATAGAAAATAACTTCACGCATAATATCCAATCGTGGAGTATCATTAATATCATTGAAAGTGGTAGAATTCTGGTAGTTTTGTTGTTAAATTAAATTGGAAGTAACACTTAAAGGTTAGCCGCTGATTCCAAAATATTCTTCTAGTTCTAAATATGACTATAATTATTTTTATTGAAAATGATTATAACCCTAATATAGGGCTAACAAATATATCACGACCAACGTCCAATAACAATCGAGTATTTCTATAATGTGGTGTACAAATGTCCGCAAACTCCATTGTTCGGGTAATGGGCCAACTCCGAGTTTCACACCAGTAATTATTTATACTAAGGTTAAAGATCGAAGTTATTGGATCCCTTCGGTTTGATCGGGATTGTAGTATATAGTATACAATACAATTTTTGTTAAGAGGTTTATCAATTCAATACTTTTTAAGTTATTTGCTCGAGTGCAAAAAACAATATTCCTATTCATTGAAACTTTGTTTGATAAATCACTTTCGAAAAGAAACCTTTCACAACTCTATAATAATGTTTTCTCAAGTCATTAAATCACAATTACAAAGACAAGCAGTCAGACGTTACACCATTAGCACTCTAGAAGATGCTGGTAGAACATCTACTTTAGCTATTAAAGTTCACGGTGGTTCTCGTTATGCTGAGAAAGATGGTATCGCTCATTTAGTTTCAAGATACAATTTCCAAAACACGAATGACAAATCTGCACTAAGATTAATTAGAGAATCTGAATTATTAGGTGGTAAATTAGAATCCACCGTTGATAGAGAATTTATCACTTTGAAAGCCACTTTCTTAAAAGAGAATTTACCATATTACGTTAATGCCATCGCAAACGTCTTATATAAAACTTCTTTCAGACCTCACGAATTAAACGAATCTGTATTACCGGCTGCTAGGTTTGATGTTGCTGTCGCACACGAATCTGTAATCAATGTCGCTGAAGATGCGTTATACAATGTTACCTACAGAAATGGTCTAGGTAATCCTGTTTTATATGATGGTGTCGAAAATGTTTCATTAGACGACATTAAAGCGTACGCTAATAAGGTTTACACCAAAGAAAATATCGAAATTACTGGTTTCGGTATCAATACCAATGATCTAAACAAATATGTTAGTGAATCATTAATTAACACATTACCAGAAGGCAAATCGTTAAAAATTACACAAGCTCCAAAGGCTCATTCTGGTGAAGCAAGAGTTAGAAGAGGTGGTCAATCTGTTGCTGCTATCAGTATCCCAGTTGAAAAGAGTGCCATTGCAGAATACGAAGTCCTAACTTCATACTTATCATCGCCATTATATGACTTATATGAATCAATTGATTCGGTATCCATGAAGAAATTTAACGATAGTCACGCTCTTTTCACTTTATATGTTAAAGGCTCAGATGCTTCTGTTGTTGCTAAAAACATCAAAGAAGTGGTCGCAACTCTGAAAAAGGGCAAGGATATCTCCGTTGCCAAAGAATTAACACAAGTTAAATCAACTTTAGCAAATGAATTATCTGCATTACCAGTTACTGAATCTCAAACATTAAACCTGGATGGTGTAAAGAACTTCAAATTAGGTAAGTTCAACTACGTTGCCATTGGTGATGTTTCTAAGTTACCATACATGGATGAATTATAAGGAGCGCATTCGAACTTCTATGTTATTACTCCATTTACCTGTAGATCTATCGAATCGAAGACATATTAATCTTTGATATTCACTCCTTTACCATAGAATATATTCTAAGAAAATTTCCATAAATATTTATATTTTTTTACATATTATTCCATATTATTTATTCAAACTAAATCTAATAAAAACAAATAAATATAATCTGTTACAATGATTTGTTTCATGCATATTTAATAGTTCAATTCCAAGTACTCTCGATTTGACACATAAAAGTTGATATACTTCAAAAATTAAAATCTATGAAATTTAAAAAATTATGCGAATGCAAATGTAAATATATTGTATTATTTTGTTTGAGCGTCATTAATCAATAAACTTTGATTTGGCTCTTAATGCAGCACCGTACTTGTAAAGTACAAAAGGTATTGCCGATAAACCAATGGTAATAAAACCTACAATAGTAGAACCCCAACCAACTGGATAACCTTCAATCGCTAAGTTATCGTACATCGCTTTACCAAATAAAGGGAAGGCACATGCAAAACTAGATCTCATTACACCGTTACCAGCAAACACTGAGGCAATATGGTTTGGGAAACTAAACGCTAAGTATGAGAAAGTAACTTGGAATAAGTTCCAAACAGCAATAATAAAAAATATTTCTGCAATAATAGGAACAATCCAATGAGTACCAGCTGCCCAACCAAATAAGAATAATGATAATGGTAAACACCATGAAACATACATGGCTAAAAGTAAATATTTCTCAGGAACAAAGGTACCATTGGCGAACGATGGATAGATAACCTTATTCAAAAATATGATCAACATGGGGTATGCTAAAGCGCAACCAACTGCGAAACCCATAAAGGCAACGGTACTTTCAATCAAAGTAAAATGATAAATACCGACAAATACAATAGGGAATGATTCAAAGAATAAGTATAATGCACCATAAACAACCGCTAAATAGATATCGAAAGCTAATACAACTGGTTCTTTAACAATAATTTCAAATGGCCTGTAAAACGTCATGATTAGGAATTCTTTTAGTTCAATTGAAGAATCTTCTTTTTCTTGAACAGTATAGTATCTGTTATCACCTGTTTCGTTTCTAATTCTAGTTGCCCTACGGGATAAAATTGCAGCAGCAGATGTTTCGGGGAAGATTAAAATATTCATAACTAAACATGCAACACTCATGAACAATAATAACCAGAAAATCCATCTCCAGTTCTTAGCGACTACCATAGAGGCACCTAATAATGGGGCAATAACTGGGGCAGCAGTAGCACCAATAGCCCACAATGCAATAAATTCAGTTAATCTTTTACCTTCGATAAGATCTGCAATTGTGGCACCACCAGTAGCTAATGCAGGACCACAAAATATACCAGCAAAGAATCTTAGAACTATTAAACCACCAATGTTATCTACAGTTGCACAACCAATTTGAATCATTGCAAAAGCAAATAAAGTATATGTGTAAATTTGTTGACGACCAATCTTCGCTGTTTCAGATAATGGTGCAAATATTATTTGACCCAGACCGTACCCAATTACATATATAGATAAGTTTAATGTAGCTGTAACATGCCCAACTTTAAATTCTTCTTGAATTTCTAACTGGCCGGGAGTATAGATAGAAGAACCCATATATGTGATGAAACTTAACAGCATAACTTGAGATATTATTATACTTTGTTTGAACAGACTCCAATTATGAGGATTATCTGGATCATCATCACCATTCCAAGAAACTAAAAATGAATCAGATATTTGTGAATCCCCAGCTGTTTTACTCGAAGTATTAGATTGAATACCATCAGAGTCACTATCGTTATACATTTTACTTTCCTTTTCAGTTTGCTCATTGTTAGAATAAATTGAGTTATTCTGAGTTTCAATATCATATTTACCTTGAATGGTTTCTTTTATGCGTACAATTCTGAGGAATTCTAGCACGTCAACCATATATGTATTTTTAAATGCGTCGATATACGTCATTGTGTTATTTTGATGTAGTTTGTTTGTTGATTATTTTATTGATATAAATATGAAATAAAGAAAAAGAATACAATGACAAGCTAAATAGTATTGTAATCAGTAACAAGTTTATATAATTTTCTGAATGAAGCCAAATGGTCTATACGCAGTCTTAATTTACTGTCTGTTTTTCAATTAATGTGATAGATTGTAGAGAACTACAAAATATATTTTACTAATGATAGCATTTGCAAGCCTTTCAATCAGCCGCTTACTCATATATTCACTAAGCGCCTCTTTTTTTTACGCTCTTATTTTCTAAATAATTAATATGGTAAGAAAGTTCGCAGGACTTTACATTGAAATATTACATAATAAAGTTCTTTTTCGTCCGAACTTAATATCTCGGCCGAAGATTGTAGTTTCAGCCCATTAATTAGTAAGGTTCATTGAAAATACGATCATAAAAGACCTATGATAGATTTATGATTGTTTGATTGTTAAATAATGAATATTAAATATTTTAAGGCGTAATTTGAGCAGATGGCAGGTTTTGTGAATTTAAACATAAAAATAATAAAATCAGAGAGGTCAAATTGAGTTTTACACGAAATGGCACATACTATCAAACCAAAATTGAAAACTTCTCTGATGTTGCAATTAAAACTTCATAATGAAATAATAATTATACTCAAGTGTGAACTTCGTCCAGAACCTATAATAGACAAGAAAACAAAACTACTAAACGTAATAGAACTGCGTGAACATCTGGAATCAAGCAGTATGCTCATAGATATAACCCGTAGTATAGCTTTCTTGGTTAGATACATAGTTTCATATTCTTGAGTGTCGGTAATCTTTTGCTGTTTCAGCTGCTTAGTTTTTATATCAATTTCAGTAGTTGTACATTTATCCAATTTGGTATCTACCATAGTTTCACTGTCGTCCATCTAACCTATTCTGGTGGTACTTTCAATAATAGAAATTGTTTCTATTTTTGTTGATATCTTTGTAATAGTATTAAAGTTGAATGTCACTATACGATTAGAAGTAATGTAATTTATACCATAAATCAATATTACAATGTAATATCTGGTTTTAAAAGATTCCTCGCTCAAAACGGTTAGAATCGTTACCTTTGTTCGTATTATATTCGAAGGTTTGCAAGCCAATGTAGTATGCTAAATTGGGTACTGTTGTTAATGTCAAATAAGTTGTATTTTAACATGTTTCATCTTTTGATACGCCCTTCAAAATTTGGGATCAGATCAAAATATATTTATCCAGTGAACTAGTGAAGGTAGAAGAATGCACTACATTTGATTCTTGATTCTGAGGTATTCCATACCTCAGAAGATGATCACTTTCCACTTTGTATGAAATTCTACCTGTTTAGTTAATTTTGAAGTGTACTTACTCGATATAGTCGAGATCAAATTTTTTTTTGTTACATGTTCTATAAAATCCGAGATACGATAAAGGTTTGCAATATTAACGGTATCAGTTAAGGTACTGTTCACAAAATGTGTTAGCACAGTGGTTATTGTCCACATATCAAAACTTGGATTTGTTAGAGTTTATTAATGTCTGTGATTGTTACAGTAATGTCAGGATCGTAGTTACTTTTGGATATGTAATAATAATGGTTGTAATTCTTGCTTTTTTAAAGAAACTAACTCAAAATTCATTGTAGTGGTTAAATAATGTTTGTTATCTACCTTTCTGACATATTAAGGTGTGTAACAGTTTGGTAGAAAATTATAAAACTTTATAAATAGCTACAACTTCCAACAAAAACAACAGGAAGCGATTCCGTTTACCTATAAACGAATTAAACCGATACAGATTCATTTTTAATCCTCTAATTCGGTTAATTTTTTGTTAAACTTCAGGAAAATATTCATACACTACAGAATATTATAAGTTACAGAATGCTTGAAGCACTACCCTCTCAAACGTTGAAACTGAAACAATTCTTTAGACACTCACTTCTATTATCTTCCTTGTCTACTTATCCAAGCAATACATTCTTAACTTTACAGGAGAATAATATATGAATATCGGAATTATATTTATCGGGTTTGCACCTATGACGTACCGCATCTTACGCTTACCTTTCACCTTCACTGATCTAAATATTATTCTTGATTTTCTTAAGAAAATAGTCAATAATGAGAGAACCATAACTGATAAACCGATTTTTGTAGCCTCGCGCGGTGGATCTCCGTCGGAGTTAGATTCGTAATATGTTGACGCAGAGAAACAGTGCAGCGCATTTTTCTAATCCCAAAGGTTATTTCTAGTCTTCAGATAGGAGATACATATGAATTCCCAAAAACTTGAGTATTAGTGGATTAGGATATTCAAACAAAGTAAGTCTTCAAGATGGTTCTATAAACTTTAAGATATTAATTATTGGCATTCGTCTCCCATTATAAGTTCGTAGCTACTGGTACGTCATATTTTACATCAACTATCAAAAAGTGAGGTGATTTCTTGTGAACTCCTTTCTGATGTAGGCTAGTCACCCAGAGTCTTTTTAAAACAAGTATATATATGCATGCCCGTAATATTTAAATTTCATATCAGCAAAAATTCTCATTTTATGTCACTACAAACACAACAAACGTTTTGTTTTTGAAATATATACACAAATCAAAAATGAACTTAACATCCATTAAATGGCTATCGTTATTGCTAATGTATTGCACAAGCCTAGTGTACTCTTACACTTTTGAAATGCCTTACGATGACTTTTTCAGTCCGGATGCAATCCGTAATTCAGAAACACTTTTTGGCTTGGATGCAAGAGTCTATAAATATGACATGTTGGATCCAAATGTCGAAGGAAATATAGATGCTCAAAAGAATGCCATGACAAACTTGGACTACCGAATTGAAGAAAACCTATTAGGTACAGCTAAGAATGTGAAAGACGTAAAAGTTAATTATAATGACCCTACAAATGCAAATGTTTTTGGTGTAAATGTTAAAGAACCCGGATTTATTGTAGAATTGAGAGGTATGTTTGGAATTGCAAGTAATGGTGATG